>CATIWR010604486.1:0-48159 GCA_949677035.1 Omphalea diandra | reverse complement strand
TAGTCAATGCAATTAATTGAAATATCAAAATAATATTATAATAATATTTCTTATGAATATATTTAAAAGAAATTTAATGTACAATAAAATTTTATTTTTATGACTCATAAATGTTGTATAGATTTTGAATATCATAAATTTTAAATATTGAAATATAATATAAATAATATAGATTTCAAATTTCATAAATTTTAACATTAAAATAATAATTAATTTTATAAAAAAATATTATTCATCCAATTAAAATTTGTAACTTAAGGTTAATTTTATCAATTTAAAAAGTTTTATACTCTTTTATGTCTAAAAAAATTTTCTCTAGTTTGTCATTTTTATATATAGTATAAATATAAATTAGTATGAATTTAAAATGTATTACAATTTACACTTATTTTTATATTTATATATAAAAATTTATTTAAATTAAAAATAATAATTATGAAAGTTTAATTGAATAATAAAAATAATAAAATATAAAATATATTTTTTATCATATAAAATAAAGCAAAGAAAATTAAAATAGATTGAAAAATTAAAAAAAATAAAAAATTATTTACTGAGTAAAATAATAACTACATAATAAAAATATAATTTTATAATTTTTTTCATTAAACCCAAGTGATTAAAAAATAATAGCCCTAAAGAAAATGAAATAAGCTAATTTCCCACCCCTTCTTCTTGTTTCCTCTCTCTTTTCCTTTCCCTAACCAGTCTCACCTTCCCAAATGAAGACAAACCTTGGCATAGGCTATGACAGACTTGGACAGCAAGACAAAAAGTGTGGGGCATCCCAACAGCCAATGGGATTAGCAAAAGAGAATTTTCCAATGCTGGATCTGTACCTATCAGTTTCTGACAACCACAGCCCACGAAATGCGTACGTTTCCCACATTTTGTGGGTCCAAAGATTTTTCGTCTCACATGCACTTCCGTGATTAATATACTTCCGTTTTGATCTATCTATGGCTTCCAGATTTCTCTTTCTGAGGCAGCATCAGTTTGACGTTGCTATTGTTAAAAATTAATTTTCATGGCAAAACTTTTAAAAATTTATTTTTCATAATCAATTATGTATCTTTCATATTAATTTTATAAATAAAAAATTAATTTAAAAGTTTACTACTTCTTCATCCTTAAAATGATTGGCAAAATTCTTTTTGCATGAAAATTTAAAAAATTACTGAATTATAATTATTTTGTATATTTTAATCACTTTTTACTAAAATATTATTATTTATTATTTATTTTTATCAATATTAATAAAATATAATTATTATTAGAAGTACAAAAATTAGTGATAATATTTAAATATTAGTAGTAAAATGATTTTTAGAACTTAAAAAAAATTATTGAACAGTATAATTTTTTTTACATCAAAAATATAAATTCGAAGTAAAAAAATATAGGTAATAATTTATTGATAGTATGAAAATAAATATCAAATAATAAGCATATATTAAACAATTACTTGATTAATTATCAATAAAAAAGAAAATTATTAATTATTTTAAAACACCAAAAATAAAAATTTTATCAATCATTTTAGATCAAACAAAGTATTTAAAATTACTATAAATAATCATTGATTAAGTTGATAACATAATTAAATTATTTAATTGACAGAAAAATCTTTCTAAACTTAAAAATATGTTAAATTAAAAAACAAAATTAAATTTTATAATAGTGATCTCAATTATATATAATATTATTTTATTGTAGATACTCTAGGATAGGAATATATAGATTTTGATATTGACTAGTATTATTTTTCTTTTTGATTTTTCTAAAAGAAAAGATTGTTCTTAGAATTCAAGTGAGACGGGAAAAGGATTTTAATTTTTGGAGTTATACACATTTCTTAATTATCATAAGACCTTTCAATTTCTTTAGGTAAACCTGTATCCACAGCAAAAAAATCAAAATACCACAAAAAAAAAAAAGAAAAAGAAAAAGAGAGCTAATGGGACCTTTTTCTTTTTGACGTACAATCAAAATCAAACCATTTTGATTAGAAAAAATCTTTAGTAATTCATCAAAAATCAAATCATAGTAAATTATGATATTACACACACAAAAAGAAAGACTTTATCAAGAAATTTTATTTCCTAAACAACATTTCAAAAGATTTTTAAGTACAATCGAAATTTTTTTGAGAAAAAGTACAATGAGAATTTAGTTTAAGTAATATAAATAAATGTACAAATACTTTTTGACTTCATAAATTTTATTATTATGACTTTATTCACACTATAAGAAGAACCAGAAATCTCTCTCTGTCTCTCCCACATCTAGAAAGTAGAAAGGCAGACTATTTAGGACCAGGATTATATCCTAAGTAATATAATTGGAACCCGTGCACACAGATTAAACAACTTACAAGCTTGAACTTTTAAAACGCCAAAAAGTTATTCTTACAATTACCAAAAACCCCATCTTCATTCTTAACTTTATCTTCTTTTGTCTGGTCCAAAGTCTTCCACTTGACTATCAAACCTTCGGGCTCTCCTCCCGAAATGGGTACTCTTCAAATTCCCTTCGCCTCTCTTCCTCTGCTTTTTCTAAGTTATTATTTCTTACTATTAGTAAGTTAAGGATCCCTTTTGTGCCTCTTTCAATCAGCTCTTAAATGGTATAGTTACTGTAAATTTATATATTGAGCCAACCATGATGGTAGATGGAATGCGAAAGATTGGTACTTTTATATAAGTAGAATGTAAAGGTGAACTTTTTATAATTGTTGTCGGAGCTAATACAAGAATGGGAAGAAGAAAAACAGGGAGGAGACGTGGTTTGGATATTGAAGAGGTGGTGGAATTCTTTAAGCACTTGTATGCAGAGAAGCCTCTTTTACCTTTTCTCATTCCTTTGATTTTGGTTTGCTGGATGTTTGAGAGATGGGCTTTCTCTCTCTCTAATTGGGTCCCTCTTGTCGTTGCTGTTTGGGCTACTGTTCAGGCAAGTCTAGTTTTCATTATTATTATTTTTTATATTATTATTGCTGTAATTGTGTTGCAACTGTTGTTTTAGATGTAGACACTACTATTATTATTTTATTAAACAAGTTTGGGACTTTTTTGGTTATTGTAGCTTAATTGAGAAATATTTGAATGTAGAAGGAAAATTTTGCGTTGTTGAAAGTTGATGTGTTTCTTCGCCGATTTTCCTTGCTTACAATTGTCGCAAATATATTTGTCCAATATGAATCCATGTATTTTCCTTGTTTTTGTCTACTATTTACTTTGTCTGTATTTAATTTTTAGAATTGTTTTCTTGTTAGTTTTTGGTCCTTAGTTATTCTTGGTTCGTATTCAGCTGCAAAATTCTGCTTTTAGTTATTCTTTCTGTGGTGAATATCATTAGTCCCTAGGAGAAATTTCTTCAATAATTCAATTCATTGGCATGTGCTCAGATGAATCTAGTTGTTGGTTACACTTGTCTCTGGATTCTGGAGGGAGCTTCAAGAGGATACATTCTTTGCTAAGTAGCATCATTCTCTTGATTGCTGTTTTAACTTCTCAATTATGAGATGGTATGAGATTGGTATAGCTCAGAATATAGTCTTGATGTCAGAGGTTTATCATTGTCTTTTTTAAACCAAAAAAAAAAAAAAAAGATAATATTTCTTCTGCTTGAAGGCAGAAGCTATCTTGATTTAGTTTTTAAAGGATTGTGAAATTCTTTTTATGATTGAAGCTGATTGTTTCATTTCATTATTATAGTTATTGTTTATTTTGTTTGAGCGGTTTCCTACATAACAGACCTTTGTTGAATTTTATATAAAATTTAAATTGCCATTCTGTCTATTTGTGCTCTCTTTCCAGCAGTCTTATCAATTGTGAGATATAAGGATTCACATGGTGGTCAAATGCAATATTATTTATTATTTTTGTTGTTATTTATTTACAGTATTGTAGTTATCAACGTCAAGTACTTGTTGAAGACCTGAATAGCAAGTGGAAGCGAGTTATATTTAACACCTCAGTAACTCTTCTTACTTTCCCCTTCATTTACTTTGTGGGTACATAATATTTGTGTTCAGTGGAGTTCATTATTTAATTGTGTTCACTTATTTATACAGCCAATAACACCATTGGAACACTGTGAATGGCTGAACAAGCTATTAGAGGAAGTTTGGATCAGCTACATAAACCCAAGACTTTCAACAAGGTTTTCATTCATGGTTGAGGTCAGTATCATTTAGATCATATAGTTGGCTTACAGCACTCAATACTGAAATCTTCCTCCATCTTTGGCTCAATTACATTCTATTGTCATTGTCTGCACATTTTGTTCAACTATATGGTTAAATTGATTTTTCTTTACACCTGATTGATTTATTTGCAAGTTTTCTTGAATTTGGTTTTGGTGGAGACTCTGATATTATATTTGAATTCCTAAAGGAGTATAGCCTTGTAAGAGAAAAATCCAATGCAAAGCTAGATAGAATTTCAAATATAAAAATTATCATGTTTATCTCGGTTTCCTTTGTATTCAATCCTTTTAGGTTCCCTCCTTCTTGTTTACATTTATTCCCGTGTAATCTTTAATTTTGCGATTTTTGTTTCTTTGATCTCTGTTTTAGCCAGCCTGGCTTTCTAGGACCTCCAGAAAATCCTATTATGAAAATGAAGCTGCTATACAATTGATTCAATGTCACAAAGCAAGGAGTGTTGTGCACTGCTGACAACCTTTTTTTTATACAATTGATTTAATATCACCTTTCTATTTCCTAGCTATTTGGTAGGGGAATGATAACTCTTTGTTTCTGTTCAAAATTGAAGTTGTTGCGGCCAGATTTTTTATTATCTCTGTGTTGGAATAGAATTTCTCATCTTGTTTGATATGAATATATAGATGCTTGCACATATATTAATGAATGCATGCAGTCATGCATTTATAACATGAATTTGTAATTCAGTTATTCATAGAATCAAATTAATTAGTTGAATGTTGTCATGTGCAGAAGCGTTTAAAACAGCGCAAGTCAAAACTTATTGTAAGTGTTATGCTTCTTATTTAGCAATGTTGTTGTTGAAAGATGTAAGCGTATTGTTCAATAGTTATTACGTAAATATATGTCACTGAGAAAATATTACATTTCATGCAGGAAAGAGTTGAATTACAGGAGTTTTCCTTAGGTTCCTGCCCACCTTACTTGGGTCTTCTTGGCACTCGCTGGTCAACTTTAGGTGATCAGGTTTGGTTTTTTATTATCATTTTTTTAATGTTTGTAACACACTGCCTTCGGCAGTTAGTTAAGAGAATTTTTTTTTTTAAAAATTATTTGGATTGATAGCTACAGCTTGGAAGGCATCTTCATATAAATGATAGGTTACTAAGATTTCTTTTTGGTCTTACAGTTCAGCATCAGCCAATGAGATTTACTACTGGTTTTCTCTTCATTTCTGCACATGATTTAATCTAGTCTGTGTTGTACACTGAATTTGTTGTGCCTTCTGTGTTGTACACTGAATTTGTTGTGCCTAAGTCCTCAAGTTTAGATATTTGGAGAATGATGGCTACCATTTTTCATATATGTCAAATTATCAATTAGCAATTAACAATGTTTTGTTATTGAAACAAAGTACTTATTCACAGACTTCACTGTACATGACAAAATTGAAACGGAGCTTCATTAAACAACATGGCTTCTTTGTGATGCAAGTCCGTAATGAGCTCAGTCTAGACTTTTCATTGTACTAGGCGTGCTACTTGAAACAAATAAAAATGACACAATCCTAGAATTGTAAAACAAAAGCACCCATAAGAAAGATTAAACCGGTGAAAAAACATCAGCGTAAAATAAGGAGTTACCAAATCATCATCATGTTTTGAGTCCACAAGCACTTTCAATTTCCTCTCTGTGCTTGTTCATACAAGCACTGAAAGATTATCTTCTTTTAAGACCTGTTGCGATTCTATGATTTAAAATGTGTGAATCTTTTTCCTCAGACAAGCACTTGTTAAAATTTAGTCATTAGAGCAGTTTATGTAATCGTTGCTCAACAACTTCTGGTTGACATCCTCTGCTTATTTTTTCTCAGTCAGTAGATCTTTTTAAACCAGCCAATGGCTGGTATCCATGTTTTCTTGTCAAATATTCTACGTCATTTTGTGACGATCGTATTGAAATACTTTATGTAGATCATGCATATGAGTATAATTTATGATAAATGTTTGAGGAACCTTATCCATCTTATATTTGTTTTTTGCCCTTTAAACAGGGAAATATATTTAAAAATTTCACAAAGCTTTTCTTGTGCATTTTGGCAGCGGATTATGCGTTTGAGTTTTGATTGGGACACCGATGACATAAGCATTATGTTGCTAGCTAAACTGGCCAAGCCAATGGGAACTGCTCGGATTGTTGTTAACAGTCTCCACATAAAGGGTGATGTATGTTGAATAGTTCTCCCCTTCTATTCAATTAACGTTGTTTTAACCACTTGACAGATTGTAATACTTGAGTGATGCTTTTGATTATGAAGTTTCTTTTGTAGAATTAGATTTTGCAAACTGATATATGCCAAATCATTCTCTTTACCTGTATCACCCAGTTATTGTTGCATCACTTCTTTGTGCATAATTTTTCCCCTCTTATGGATAGTTGTTTCATAAATGACAATGGAGTTGACATGGAAATGAACTACACAGGAAAGTTTATTTGTTTTTAAGACTGAGATCTCTATGATTTCATATCTTCTAGCTGTGGGATGACTAAAGATGATCAGCTTAATAATCTGTTTATCCCTTCTTCCTTTGTTTTGTATTTCAGGTTGCTTATTGTTCTCTTTATTTTATGCCACCAGCTTTGCCTATCCCTCTTTCCTTGGGAGCAAGACAGGGAACCTAATCTGGCTTTGCACTTAGACTCTTAGAGGAACTATCAATTACTTTGTGCCCTTAATACACTACAGATTGGCTATGCTGTTTTTGAGTTTTAAACATGCTGTGGTTTTGACTCTCAGTTATTGCAAATCTTAGTTGGAAATTAAGTTACACATGTATGTTTTGCAGCTTCTATTGATGCCTGTTCTCGATGGAAGAGCATTTTTGTTTTCTTTTGTTTCAACTCCAGAAGTCAGAATAGGAGTTGCCTTTGGAAGTGGCGGAAGCCAGTCACTACCTGCCACAGAGCTGCCTGGTGTTTCTTCTTGGCTGGTGCGTTCCTTGACTTATTATGTTTTTATAAAGAAGGTCCATTCTCTTATGCTTGGTTGGACAGAATATATGTTTCCACTGATATTAATCTACTAAAGGACTCTTTTGACTGAGATTAGGCTAGCAAACTACTTTGATGACTCAGTTGATAAAGGCATATTGCAAAACAAGCCGTCAAGCATAGTAAATTCAACTCTGATTTAGTGAGCTTCCAAGCATTGCAATCTTCATTAGTTTTTAGAAAATGTGTTATTTCTCTTTATTTTGGGGCTTATAAAAATTGATAAAGAAAACCTCTTTTGTGAGAAAAAAATTGAACTGTTTTCAAGGGAAGATAACTTACAAACTCATAAGAAGGAAGGAGTCCGTGACAGAACCATTCATTGATTCTTGTTGGTCGTCACTTATCATCAACAATAGCTTAACTTTATTTATTCTGATTCAAGTAGATCAATATCAAGTGGAAGAAATATATTTTCTCATGAGTCCAAACAAGAAATGTTCTGATGGTCTTCTCTATTGAGGTAAAATTAATATTTTTCACTATACTCCAAATACTGGGAAACTATTTTGGATTAATTTTACTTTTACAAATAACTACACAAAAATTGTATATTTTCTCAAAACTATGTCCTTCCCTAGATAAATTATTTTCCTTAAAAAATTAAAGCTTTAGAAATAATATGTTTATTCAAAGTTTATGTTAAATTTCCAGATTTGACATCCTTTTTACCCATTAAAATTTTAGTGTAAATGTAGCTGTCTGTTATGGCCATTCCTTTTAGGGTTCCCTATTCTGTTTCTCCCAATAACATATTTTTCCTGTTTTACAATTCTCCACTGACTGATCGTCTTCTCCCTTTACTCTTCTCGTTTCTTGTTAATTTTTAAAATAACAAACTTCAAAAACCCAAATCATTGACTTGTAAGGAGAACATTAATTAAAAAGCAGTTTTTTTTTTTTTTCACTTTAGTTGAAAGAGATGTATTAATTTTGACTTTTATCTGTTTTTGCAAATCGGTTATTAATGCTGGATCCAACTTATGATTTAACAACTTTCTGTTCTTGTCAAGGTGATAATTTTCCATGAAGTTCTTTATTCAACTTTTGCCCACCACAATATCAATACACTTGGTTCCCCCAGACACTATTTTTGGGTTTTGATAGGGTTAAATCTTAATCCTGTAGTTTGTATATGTGCTACTTAAGTTGGTTCTCAATTACAGACTACAACAAAAGCTCAAAACAAATGTCGAAAAAATACACAAGTTAATTTGGTTACTTCACAAATTAATCGACTATAAATACAACCACTAATTATCTCTTACAAACCCTTAATCCAGCTACCTCTAATGATATTGTTCGCCAAATATATCCATAATCCTCGCAATACTATGGTACTGTATAGCACTCTACCCATGCATACAATAACAAACCAGGGTCCATTCCTTTGCATATAGCACTCTACCCATGCATACAATAACAAACCAAGGTCCATTCCTTTGCATTTACTACTGCACACCAATTAACTCATGCTACATAGCATGATTGTTTAAGCTATTGTTTATGATAAATGATGCCCACCTAAACTGACTGATAATCCATTGTTTAATTCCTTATCTGAGCCTTCTGATCAAGATATTACATTCTTTATATACCAAAAAAGATATTACATGCATCATCAAATATTTTTGCTTCTCTTTTGTGGAATTTATCTTCTCATAAGGGTGTAATGCCTTTAAATAATGACATCTCTAATTTTGAATACCTTTGCATTTTTTTTCTCTTAAATGCAGGTCAAAATTCTTAACGACACCTTAGCTAAGACAATGGTTGAACCTCGCCGTCGTTGTCTATCTTTTCCAGCAGTAGATTTAAGGAAAAAAGCCGTTGGTGGAGTTACTCATGTAACAGTCATTTCTGCTAGTAAACTTTCTAGGAGCTTTAGAGGAAGCCCTTCAAGAAAGCAATCAAACTGTTCTGCAAATGGTAGTCTAGAAGAGCATTGTGATGATAAAGATTTGCAAACTTTTGTGGAGGTTGAACTTGAACAGTTAATGAGGAGAACAGATGTGAGACCAGGTGCAAGTCCGAGATGGGATTCAACATTTAATATGGTTCTTCATGAAGAAACTGGAATTCTTCGATTTCATCTTTACAATTCTTCCCCCAATTGTGTGAAGTTTGACTATCTCGCGAGTTGCGAAATAAAGGTATGGTTGAAATTATGCTAGTTCTGTCTTATGTTATAGAACCACAGGTCACGGTCTTTTTTCTGAATTATGCAAATAATTTCTTCTGGTTATTTTTACACAGTAGCTTAACACTGGAGCAGGAGATATGATTTTTTCTGGTGTTGTTATCTACTATATACATTAAAGCAATATCTGTATTTAAATGGACTAAAAATCTGTTCTATTTTAAGCAAAGATCCTCTTATCAACCTTTGGTATAATCCTAATGAGATTTATGCATCTCTTCAGACATCAAACAACAAAGATAAGTTCAAAGTTTGAATTCCTTTATAAAAGATTCAATGAGTCCTACAATATATAATAAAAAATGATGCACACACGTGTACATAGTTCACATGTTGAGCAAGTGAATTTCCCTTTTAGAAAATATAAAATAAAATAAAATTCAGAAGTAAAACACATCCCCGTGTTGATAATGGAACTAGAATTCCAATCAGCTAATTCTATGTGAAACCGTCCCTGTTTTTACTTTCAAAAAAGATCCATTGCACGACAATTAATTTATTTATTTTTTTTGTAGAAACTAACGAGTTCCCATTATTTGGACATGCTAGCAGATGAAGTATGTTGCAGATGACTCAACAATGTTTTGGGCAATAGGACCCAACTCGGGGGTGATTGCTGAGCATGCTGAGTTTTGTGGAAAAGAGGTGGAGATGACTGTACCATTTGAGGGGATTAATTCAGGGGAGGTACAAAGTGCAAAATGTTTACTTTTTACAGTTGTTTTCTTATTAATAGAACTATTATGGTGCTTTATACTTTTGTATTTCAAAGTTAAAGCCTTATGTGATCACCTAAAATTTGCTTCATCAAGTTTTAACTTCTATATTCAAATTTATCTCTATATCTTAGTCAAGAAAGAGATTCAAATATAAGGAAAGCATCTTTGACATTTTGATGTATGAAAGGCAACTTCAAAGGTTATAACATTTTAGCTGATGCATGAACTAGAAGTTTATTATCCTTATAGATGAATAAAAATTCAGTTGCTCTATTGTCTTATAATGGGGGCAATTTGTCCCGATCGTCACTGAAGTAACCGAAATTCTTTCGAGATTAGCAAAAGATCATTTTTACTTAGATGATGATTATTATTCTAATTAAGATAATTTGGCTAAATTAATGATCTCTGAATTGGAAGACTCACAAACAAATAATAAAAAAATGGTAATTGAATTTCAATTCCATATAATTATAAAATAAATAAACCAATGTTAATTGCTACTTGGCAATTTGGTGTTCTAAGATATTTAATTTGACAGGATAATGCTAATTAAAATAATAATCATGGTTAAGTGATCTAATTGAACAAATCTATCTTTGATGATCACAACAGAATTTTGGCCATAGTTCAGTAACCATTAGAATAAATTATCCCTTTATAATGCAATTGGATGATTGCAACAGTATATTAAATGTCAAATATTAAAAAAAAAAAGGGTTTGTTGCTCAGTTTTTATAAGTCTATACTTTTTGTCATTAAAAGATGTATTGGTTGCAAGGAATTTATTTTGTTTACTTATATTGGCAGTTGAAAGTCAGGCTTGTGTTGAAAGAATGGCAATTCTCTGATAGCTTCAATAAGTTCCGCGCTAGCTCTCAGCAATCAACAGATGGATTATCAAATATTCTTTCAAGAACAGGAAGAAAGATTAAGCTAGTCATTGTGGAGGGAAAGGACCTTTCCACTAAAGAAAAATCTGGGAAATTAGATCCATACGTTAAACTGCAGTATGGAAAGGTTTGTTCTCTTTGTCCCCATAGAACTGTGTGGCATACTAAACTAAGTTTAAAAAATTGCAAATACTGAAATATTATGCATGCAAAGTTAATTAGTTGCTGAGATTATTTATGTTACAAACCTTCTTCTCAGGTTTTCCAGAGAACAAGGACTGCACATGGTTCTAATCCTCAATGGAATCAGAAGTTTGAATTTGATGAGATCGGAGGTGGTGAATACCTTAAGATTAAATGCCATAGTGAAGAAGTGTTTGGAGATGACAATATTGGTAGCGCACAAGTAAATTTGGAAGGACTAGTTGAGGGTTCAAGCAGGGATGTGTGGGTTCCCCTTGAAAAAGTGAATTCAGGAGAATTGAGGCTTCAAATAGAAGCAGTGAGAATTGATGACTATGATGGCTCAAAGGTACGCGTTTATTAGTTTCATACAAGGAGTTTTCAGTAGTTATAATATATTCAAGGAGAAAAGCTTTATTTATGGCGTAATAAATTATGTGGATGCGCCTGAGCCAAATTATTTTTGAAGATTCAAAACATGTGTTTGACAATGCACTAATGTGTTAACATCCTCTTACGGTTTTGAGTAATTTGGGCAAAACAGCTTTAAGCTAACCTGTCCAGGGCGCCCGGTTCTTCTCAAACTTCAATGTGTAGGTTTGTCTAGAGCCACCTTGTTCATAGTGTGTAATTTTAGTATCTTACCACATCACAGCTTGTCAACCTGTGGATATGTTGGTAGCTATTAGCTAATGATCTTTTAGCTTGCTGTTCCTATGTATTAGTTATTTCATTTTCTTTTCCTTGGACTTGTAGGGTTCCACTTCAGGTGCAAACCATGGCTGGATTGAACTTGTTCTCATTGAGGCAAGGGATCTCATTGCTGCTGATCTCAGAGGGACAAGTGATCCTTATGTGAGAGTGCAATATGGAAACTTCAAGAAAAGAACTAAGGTTTAGAGCACCACATGCATAGCTGAAATAATGACATTTTTTGCTTGAATTTGATATCCTTTGTTTTTATTAACCATCTCATGAATGCATTTCTGGACCAACAATGCCTTTTGTGGCATAAAGAAATTAGAAACAAGTTCGTGACTTTTTTTTTTTTTGCGTGACATTTTTCTTTTTGGTTTGTTTGGTTGGTGATCATGTTATGTCTAGAACCTATCTCCCAATTTTCAAGACTTAACTGCAAGATCTCATATTGGAATATATACTACAGAAAAATTCGATATTTTCAATTAATTCCCTAAAAAAGAAAATCATATATTTTTTTTCTGTGATGACATGAACATTATCTACCTTATCTCTTTCATCTGTTTTTAATAATTCTTGTACCGCTTCAATTATGGCTTGCCTTTCAGGTTATGTACAAAACTCTGAATCCACAGTGGAATCAGACCTTAGAGTTTCCTGATGATGGCAGTCCCTTAAAACTACATGTAAAGGACCACAATTCATTGCTGCCAACATGCAGTATAGGTGACTGTGTTGTAGAATATCAGAGATTGCCCTCAAATCAGACGTATGACAAGTGGATACCCCTCCAAGGAGTGAAAAGGGGAGAGATCCACATTCAAATAACTAGGAAAGTTCCAGAAGTACAAAGGAGAACCAGTTTGGATTCTGAAGGATCTTTAAATAAATCACACCAGTTTTCCAGCCAGGTGAGAATGCAATAATCAGTTTTATTTGTTTCCTTTTCCGATGTCATTTAAGCTCTTTACTTCAGATAATGGTGTATTAAAACCCTGGAAACATGAGCTTTTTCTCACAAACTGGGAGTCTTTGGCAATCTTTAAGCAAATGCAAAACTCTCAGAATGTTTTTTGGATCAAAATATATTAGTCTCTGGCATTGTGCACTTTAGAATACAAAATCAAGAATTTCAAGCATGGGTAAATTCAAATCGATTAGAAGATAGCAAAGAACCATTTTTTTTTCTTTTATGAGCTTTACTGATATGGCCTGAGATTCTAGCTCTTTAGATGTGCGATGGCTTTCTAGCATTGTTAATATTGTTTCTAAGCTACTGACAATCAGTGGTCTGGATTTGTGTTAAATTGATATTTGAACTTAAACTTTCTCTTCCACAAGGATTTCCTTTATGCGTCTTGTTGGTGAATGAGTATAGAATTTCCAACAACTAGGAATTATATTGGGGGGATTTGGTGGCTTTTAGAACCTGTTGACTTTTGGTCAATTAGCTTTTGGTTCAGCTAGGTTTCTTTTATGGAAGGTTTTGGGAGATTTTGGTGACTCATGGGAAGCATGTTGATACTACATAATGATTGCTATTAGTCAATGATCATATTTTTCTATGATACTTTCCTTTGTATGTCAATAGCACATTAGTCTTTACACTCGTTTTAGGGTGGACGCTTCCATTCAAAATGTAGTGTTTGTATTCAAGAGCATATTATACTGGATTGTTAAGCATCTTTAATCCCATTGACACAATTCTGGAAAGTATAGGTTCTTGCATTGTGTATTGTTCTTTGTTTATTTTTTCCGTTCCAATCCACTGTTTTGTCTATGCGTAGCACATACGATGAACTGCTTGGCTCTCTTTCCCTTAAATGAGACAATTCCATCTATTTCTGAACTTCAATCCACACAGTTCTGTTGAGATGAAAAATTCATTTCTTTAAATGGGGTGTGATAATTCTTTTTTGCTGCATGTTTCGATAAAGTTCAACCATACACCTAATCTCACAACTGCCGTCACGAATGAATTTGGTCAGATGAAACAGATGATGATCAAACTTCACTCTCTGATTGACGATGGCGATCTTGAAGGACTTTCAACCACTGTAAGTGAGATGGAAAGCTTAGAAGACATGCAAGATGAGTATGTGATACAGCTTGAGTCTGAGCAAATGCTTCTGCTTAACAAAATAAAGGAGCTCGGTCAGGAAATTTTTAGCTCATCATCTTCCTTGAACAGAAGATCTTTTGTAGGTTGATTATTATTATTGTTATCCAGACATGAAGTTATACAAACGCCTCGCATTTGTAAATAGGTATAAAGATCTCCCACGTTAGCTTTCTTTTTTTTTTTTTTTGATCAAGACCAACCGGTGCATTCTTATTAATTGGAAATGTCCCTCAAATGGGAGTGCAAAGCATATATAGGCAGAGTTTGTCACCATACAGAAGGCGTAATTGAAGAAATAGCAAATTTAGCTAATTGGTGCGCCACTTCATCACAAACTCGTGGCACATGCACAAGTCTCGTATCCCTCCAGCTACGTCCAAGGGGACCTCAAATGAAGCTGTTGGATTTTATGCCTTAGAGATAAACAATCCGTCTCAAATGAAGCTGTTGGATTTTATGCCTTAGAGATAAACAATCCGTCTCTATCTCGTGAACAATAATCCCATGTCGCTGCACCCAAAGTAAGGCATCACGAAGAGCCAAGGCTTCCATTACCTCTGAAGAAGAAAAGCCCTGCAGTGGCGTCCACACAGCAACAATTACTTTGCCAAGATAGTCTCCCACCACAAACCCCATCGACCCTCGGCTCAAACTTTCATCAACCGCAGCATCCACATTCAATTTAAACGACCCCACAGCTGGGCGTTGCCATGCAGCTGGAAGGTGATCAGCCATCGGATGTACCGCTGAACCATGCACCCCATGCACTAGCTGATGAACATGGGCCGAATAGTATTCATGATATCTCTTTACAGCATTGGCCACTATCATAGCAGGTTGCAATGTTCTCCTTACCACAGTCTCCTGTTTCTACTCCACCATATATAGTCCATAGCAGAGACAAACAGACCCTTTCCCCGTCTATCAAACATACTGAACACGCCCTCGAGCTATTCCTTGTTATTAGAGGATGGGAGAGCAAAAATTTCCAAGGAAATGGGTGTACCAGCCCATACCTCCCTGCTATAAACACATTCCTTGAATAGGTGCAAACTAGACTCAATATCACTACCACACAACACACACCCCAACTCCAGATTAACGTGTTTAGACAACAATGAGGTCTTCGAAGGAAGATAGTTTGAGCCAAACTTCCATATAGTGTAGAGTTGTCGAGTAGGTGCCTGGATGGACCATAATGTCTTCCAAAACTTCGAGCCACTACTGGAAGATTCACTCAAAAATCATTCAAACTCATTGCCAGTTCATAACCCGATTTGACCAAGTAAGACCCATCCTTGGTAAAGAACCAACCTTGTGCGTCCTGCCTACCCTCAGACCCAGGGGAATTGACATAATCAAATCAACATCACGAGGAACAAACGTATTATGGAGTAGCGTGACATTCCATTGGCGGTCCATAATAAGATCTGCAACCTTATCAATTACATTATCTGTAGGTTTTGGTGTGATAACCCTGAAAGATGTTGGCATAGGAAGCCACTGATCCTGCCAAATCTTATTACTCAATCTATCCCCTACACATCATACCAACCCCCGCCTTAGTAAAGGGATTGCTGCGGATAAACTCCTCCATCAGAAGCTAGGTGAACGGGCCCCATCTGCTTGCAAAATGCTAGAATCTGGATAGTATCTTGCTTTGAAAACTCTAGCCGTCAGCGATGTAGCATGAACGAATAGGCGCCAACATTATTTTGCGAGCATTGCCAAGTTGAATTCCTTCAACTTTCGAAAACCCAAACCACCAATTTCTTTCGGCAAACACAGTTTATCCCAAGAAGCCCAGTGGATATGACGATTCGCACCACTCGAATCATCCCACCAGTACGAGTTCATAATTTTTTGTCACTTACTCGCTGTAGAAGTGGGGATTTGGAAAACGCTCATGGTAAAAGTTGGTAAGGCTTGCATAACTGCTGCTTTAAGCATCACTTCTTGTCCCCCCTCCACCCCAATTGACAGAGTTGGACATTTCCAGGATGATAGTTTCTTTCGGAATCTGTCTCGTAAATAACCAAACACCTTGCTTCTTTGAACGCCCAATAACCGAAGGAAGTCCAAGATAGGAACCATTAAAGTGAGTGTCCCCTATACCCAATGCTGCAACATAATCAGCTCTTCTTCTTAGTGAAACAGAATTGGCAATGAAAGCACTAGATTTCATAGGGCTCGTTAGCTGACCTAAAGCTTCCTCATAAAGCCTTAAAATTTGTCTTATCACTAAAGCTTCTTCTGCGTTAGCCTTAGTGAATACCAGAATGTCGTCGGCAACATTAAGTGCGAAAAGCTGGGTGCTGAGGGAGCTAATTTTAAACCACGAATTCTGGACGCATCACAAGCCATCTTAAGCATTCCTGACAATGCCTCGACACAAAGAATAAATAAATAAGGTGGCAAAGGGTCCCCCTGACGAATACCCCGCTGCGATGTCACTGAACCAACAATTTGTTCATTGAGCATTATCGAATAGGACACAGTCGTTACAGATTTCATTATCAGATTTATCCATGGGCTAGCAAAACCAAAGTTTTGAAGGACAATCTCAATAAAGGACTATTCTAATCTATCATAAGCTTTTGTCATATCAAGTTTGACAGTCACCATACCTCCACAACCCACTAAATTATTCTTCAGAGAATGCATAGCCTCCACTCCAAGCAGGATATTATCGCTGATTAATCTATCAGGTACAAATGCGCTTTGCTCCTCGGACAACAAATCAGGCAAAATAGACTTCATCCGATTAACTAACACCTTAGAAACCAGCTTGTATACCACATTACAAAGGTTTTTAGGCCTGAAATCCGTCATTCTTTGCGGATTTTGTATCTTAGGAATGAGAACCCTATTGGTATGATTAAAGCCAGGTGGAAAGGGAAGGCCATTAAGAACATCCAAACAAGCAGAAATGATATCTGCACCCAGTGTAGTCCCAAAATTCATGTGAAAAGAGCTCGTGAGTCCGTCAGGACCAGGAGCTTTATTAGGATCCATTTGCAACAGCGTATGACGAATCTCTTCCACCTGGAAAGGTCTCATTAGATCTGAATTCTGCCGTCACACTTCGAGTCAACCCCTACAAAACTAATTGATCAACATGAGAAGATTCCGATGCAAACAGCCCTGAGAAATATTCTTGAGCAATACATGCCATTCCTGCTCAGTCTGACACCCAATTGCCTGCTGCATCAAACAAACCTTTCAACAAATTGAATTTCTTCCGTTGCGTTGCAACCTGGTGAAAGAAGCCACTGTTTCGATCCCCTTCATGGAGCCATTGCACACGTGCCCTTTGTTTCCAATAAGATTCCTCCTTTTCCAATAGTTTATCTAAATTAGAGTGCAACTGTAATATTTCCCTATCCCCATCAGAAGAATGAGGCAATTGTTTCACAGCCTGCAATTTATCTCGTATATCTTTAATATCATTGACAAGTTTAAAGTACTTGTCCTTACCCCACCGAGTCAAAGATATACACACATCCAGTCTGCTCATGATGTTATCCTCCGTTTGATACCTGGTCCATGCATCCCGTACACAGTGCGAGCACCCTTCATATTTGAACCAGAGTTGTTCAAACCGTTTTCGCCTCACCCGACTACGTTCATTGTGACGTGACCAACATGAAATAAGAACGGGAGAATGATTGCTACATGAGGCTTGCATATGATGTACCTGATAGTGCATGAATAAACATAGCCATTCAGAACTTGCCACAAATCTATCCAACCTTTCTTCGATTAAAGCAGGTGTCCCTCTCCATCTTTCCCAAGTAAAGCAGTGTCCTTTGAAGCCCAAATCTGATAAATCACAATCTGAAAGAGCCTCTCGAAATGCACAAATAAACTTGTGGGGGTGGGAACCACCACCTCCTTGTTCTTCTTCAAGCAAAATTTCATTGAAATCTCTACCCACCAGCCAAGGCAAAGGGCTATTATCACGAAGATGTCGTAATAGAGTCCACGATTCCTCCCTCCTATGCCTCGTAAAACCTTTAGCAGCACAGAAATTAACCTTCATGCTTCGTACTTTTTATTTTCTTTTCGTACTTGTATTTTTATAGATATATGGAGAGAGTGAAATAGAGAGTATGTGATTTTCTAAAGGAGGAGTATTATTGTCCATTGTTCATATAATATGATAGGCAAGTCCAACCAATTAAGCCATAATATAATATTAGTATATTATTACAAATTAATAAATTAAGGCTTTTATATTATGTAGGTTTTTGGTTTTGTACGTCTAGCATGATTCTGGCTGCTCATGATGAGTCTTATCTCAAGTCCATCAAATCCCATTCTTTAGGAATATCCCATTGGATTAGAATTTGGACTCTTTATCTCCTAGTCAAAATCCAATCGAAACTGAATAATAGAAATTATGATTTATGGATTGCGTTAATAGATTTAAGAATTACAATCATCTACAGATCATTTGATTTTCAGATGAAAGAATATTATTATTCATTGTTCATATAATATAGTAGGCAAATTGAATCAATTAAGTCATAATATAAAATTATTATATTATTACAAATTAACAAATTATAGGTCACTTATTTAAAGGTGAAAAGAGTACATTTATTACTCAACTCACTAACATTAACTTTGATAAATTTAATTAACATAAAATAATAATGAATATTGAACATAGTATTAGATATAATTTTGTATTGGATACTAGTAATAGGGTCGTTAAGGACGTGTGGTGAGTACAAGAGTGTTTTTTATTATGGTGATCAATATTATCATGACTGCTAGGCATTTTGGTACCATCTAAGGCATCATAATTCTTATTGCATTGGATATTAAGTTCACAAATTATTTGAGTAAAAAATTATACACAAAATTAAATATTATTAGGTTCATAAATTATTTGAGTAAAAAATTTATTATTCAGATTTGATTCAACTTGTAACCAGAATTTAAATTACATTACTAAAATTATATTTAAATTCAAATAGTTCAGGGTTTAATGGTTTGAAAAGTCAAGTAATATCATATTTATTTTATTTTGGAGGACAATAATGTGAATGATAATAAAATATATTGCTGAAGATAAATAAATTATAAAATCATAAGAAATGCTGAAATATAGAATTTCTTGATTAGAGAGTTAAAGAGTGGAATATAAATGCAGGTTAATTAGTATTATAATGTAAATAAAAATAAATAAAAATTAACAATTTATGTCCATTTACTTTTAAATACTTATTTTTCTTAACTCTAAATCGAAAGTTAAATAGTATGTAAAAAGATTCTAAGTAGATTACACTTACTAACATCCTTCAAAAAAAAAAAAAAATCAAATTCTATCTTTTATTTTATTTTATACCTTTCTATCACTTTCCTTAACTTTCATTTCCATCTTTAGAAAACTCTCATGCAATACATAATATTTTCTTTTAAGATTTTTATTTCTATAATATTTACATGATATTAATATTAAGAAGTTGCAGTTGGATAAAAAAAAAAAACTTAATCAATTGATCTTAATATTCTATCATATTTACTGAATATTAAAATTTATTACTTGTGATGTTTTCCATTTTTAAATTTGCAAGTAAATAATTATTCTCACTAAAGTCAGTTTATATTGGCATATTGAATAAGCTAAAATATTCTTAGTTTAATATATATATATATATATATATATATATATATATATATATTATTAATTTTAAATATTAATATTAATACAATAACATCAATATAGTTTAGCTTGGATTGAAATTATTCGTCTATTTATAATTTAACAAATTGATGTTTAAGTACTGCAAGTGTTTATTTTTTATTAGATTATAGCAAAATACAAAATCACATGCAGCAAATTTCATCAACTCCTATACAAGAATAGCTGATTTTATAAATTAATTTATAAAATTATTAATATTAATTTAATATCACATATTATATATTATATATGAGCCTATTAAGAAAAACATATTAATAGTTGATAAATTGTATAAACAACATTAGATATGAGCTAATAGTAATTAACAATTGGTGAGCTAAAATATTTAGGTTCTATTTGTATTTTTTGACATTTGAAATGGTTAAAAATTTTAATTGATGAAAATCAAGAAAAAATTAAATCATTTTTAAGAAATGACTCACTTTCTAAAAGAAAATTTTATATGAAATATAAAAGATAAAAAGATTTTTATTATGCAAAAATCATAAAAAAAATATAAAAGATGCTTTTTTATCAATCATCGCTAGTTATTTTTAAATATTGATGAATATTACATTAGTTAACAATCATTAAATTTGTTATTGTTATATGAATTATTTTTTGATATTTACTACTAATAATAAATATATGAAATTTTATCGTTCAAAGATTTTAATTACTATAAATTGATAGAAAATTACTAATTTTTTGATCTATCTAAACACTTATAAATAATTTGTTATTGATTTTTAATATTCTAAATAACAAAAAAAGTTATTTTCTAAAATAATTTCTTAATATAAATTTCATATATAAATTATTTTGCTAATTAATTTGTGTATTTCACATAATTGTATTAGTATTCATTGCATTAATCCTAATTAATACATATAGTTTGACTTTAAAATTACTAGGAAAGTAAAAACACATCTGTCTTATTTAAAGTTTTTATTTCAAATTATTTAAAAAATTAAATAAAATAAAAAATAGCTAATTTTACATAAATTCGAATGTATTAAGTATAAAATATTATGAAAATATTGAAATTACTTGTGTATTAAATAAAAAATACTTCATAAGTCTCAAAAATTTATTATTATTATTATTATTATTATTATTATTATTATTATTATTATTATTATTTAAGAAAAAGATATTTAATGTTTTACCAACTTACAATTTATAGTATATTTTTAAATTTATATTTGAATTGTATTTAATAAACAATAATTATATTTTACTAGTTTAATAATTAATGAGAGTAAATTAGAAAAATTAACTATAATTAATGAAAATGAACATGTATTATGAATAATTCTAGAAAAAAAACTCCTTTCATCCTAAAAAAATTATTCACTATTTTTTTAAAAATGTCTCACAATGCATATCCACTTTCATTTAATCGAAAATATCTATAATAAATTTTTCTAATTTATCTTCATTAATTATTAAATTAGATAAAGTTTTTTATTAAATATAATTAGGAATATAAATAAGAAAATATACTATAAATTTTGAGTTAGTAAAATATTAATTAGTAAAATATTAAATAAATTTTTTAAATAATCTAAAAATAGAAAATGACAATCTTTTAAAATAGGGAAGCAATGATAATTTTTTTAGGACAAAGATACTACTAAATCAATATATATTATTAATTTTAGTCTCATAATTAATTTTAAATAATAGTTTGTCATTTGACAAATAATTGTGTATAACATTACTAAATATCATTATGTTACAAAAAATTACCATATTAACAAATTTCTACATATAAAATTTTAAAAATTAATTGTCATATAAAAAGCTTTATAAATAATAAATTAAAAAATTTAAACAGTAAAATTTTTAAATAGAAAATTAAAGAAATCTAAAAAGTAAAAAATTTTAAATAATTTTTAAACAAGAAATTCGAAAAACTTAAAAAGTAATAATATTAAACAATAAACTAAAATTCAAAATTTCAAGTATATAAAAACTAATAAACAATGTAATAGATTATTAGAAATTATTTCATATAAATTTAATAAATTATTTCTTAAAATTATATTACATAATATCGAAAGTATAAATCAATATATAATATTTTATTATAATTATCTCATATATGTATATATAATTTATAATTGTCTATTAATTTTATTTTTGATTATAAAATACTTAATATTATTTATTTGATTGATTATTAATGATTACTTCACTCAAATATAAATAACTTTCTTTTGAAATTAAGTTACTTAAAAGTGAAAGTATAAATGAATAAATAATTTTTTATTATAAATATCATTTACATAATTACAAATTTTAAGAAATTCATGCTGTTATTTTATTTACTTAATAATAAATTTTAATAAAATAATAATTAATTGTTCAATTATTTATTTAATAAAATTAAATATTTTTATTTAAAAATTTTGAATTTATAATTAATTTTCATTGTTATTTCCACCAATGGAAAATAAAACAGAGAGATCTTCAATTGCAGCGTCCACAAGTTATCAAATTCTGCCACGTCAGCCACTAGTGCCACGTCACTATAATACACAAAAATATCTCAATCTTGTGCAAAAGTTATCAAATTCTGCCACGTCACCTATAATACACAAAAATATCTCAATCTTGTTCTAAACAAAACATGTACAACTTAATCATCTTATATTCTCGCCATCCAAACAAAATTTACAGATGACAAAGCAACCTCGACTGCCACTGCCTTCATAGCTCGTACTTAAAAATGGGGATGAGAACCGCAAAATTAACTGAATTACCACTGAGAAACTCACTTCCATTCACTTCCTAGTCCCTCTTCTCTTCTTCTACCGCAAAACCCTCGCTTATTAAACCCCTAAAAAAGCCATTCTCTTCTTCTTCCTCAACCTCTATACCTAATTGGCTCTCCAAGTGGGGCCGTCCAACTATACTCGTCCCATAAAACTCATACCCCAATCCAGTGGTCAAGAAAAGGCCCAGTATTTGGCCAGAGACAAAGGCAACAATGCGATTGAGAGAATCGTCCTCCGCCTTAGAAATTTAGGGTTAGGATCCGAGAAAGAAGCATCAGACTCGAAGGATAACGGAATCAACGGTTAAGATTTAACTCCCGTAACAGGAGATGAAAAGTTGGCGGATTTATTGCGGCGAAAGTGGGTCCGGCCCGACACTATCTTTAAAGCCGTTGACGTAGACGAGGAGGACGGTGACATGGTGTTGCCATGGGAGAGGAAGGAAAGGGAGGAGAGAAGGGAGAGGGAGAGGGAGCTAGGGAAAGGAAAAGGACAGTAAAAGCTCCGACCTTGGCGGAATTGACTATTGAGGATGAGGAGTTGAGGAGGCTGAGGAGAATGGGGATGTTTTTTAGAGAGACGATTAGTGTGCCGAAAGCCGGGCTAACTAAGGAAGTAGTCGAGAAGATTCATGATAAATAGAGGAAGCAGGAGTTGGTTGGGCTTAAATTTCATGAGGTCCTTTCACCTTTTTTTTTTTTTTTTTTGATTTCCTATAAATTTGGATTAAAAAAAAAAAAAATTGTTGGGATCATGTGCATGCTGTTATTTCAAAAATTTATAATTGTTGACTAAAACTACATTTCTAAGGTTTAGGGTATATTTAACTATTTATAGAAGTGGTTCTCATGCTAATTCAATAGTTAGTTGCAAAAGTTTCAAATCTGATCTGTTTTCATAACCAACTTTTGGCTCTTAAAACTCATAGTGCAATAATCTATTATCAATTAGCTAAGAAGAATTCTTCTATGGTTTTGCTATTTCATGCCTTTATTGTGTGAATGTATTGTGATTGGACTTTGGAATGTGTAAACTTACTGTTTGTAGTGATGGTCAGCGTCGAACAGTAGGATTAGTTATATGGAGGGCAGGGAGTGTGATGGTGGTGTACCGTGGGAGTAACTACGAAGGGCCACCATCTAAATTTCAACCTGCACAGAGAGAAGGAGATGCTCTTTTTGCTCCAGATGTTTCTTCTGCTGCCAGTTCAATGATGAGAAGCGATCATGTTGCAACTTGGACTCTAGAAAAGAGGGAACCAGCTGTGGAAAGAATTCGCGGCACTTGGAATATGACGAAGGAGGAAGCTGAGTATAATAGGCTGCTAGATGGTCTGGGGCCTGCTTCTGAAGGGTGGTGGGGCATGGGAATACTTCCTGTGGATACTGACTTACTTCCTCTACAAGTTCCTGGTTGCAAAACTCCTTTTAGGCTTCTTCCTACTGGAATGAGGTCAAGGCTCATGAATGCTGAGATGACTAATTTGCGAAAGCTTGCTAAAACGCTTCCTTGTCATTTTGCCCTTGGTATTGCTCATCTTATGTAAAATTCACTTTACATCATCAATGCGAAGCATTGAATTTTGTTCTCAATTTGTTTTATAGGGAGAAACCGAAACCATCAAGGGTTGGCAGCTGCAATACTCAAGCTTTGGGGAAAAAGCATAGTTGTGAAGATCGCTGTTAAACGAAGTATCCAGAACACAAATAATAAACTAATGGCTGATGAGATAAAGGTGTGTTTCATGCTTCTATCAAGGCATTATTGATTTATTCTTTTTCTAGAGCATTGGTATTTTTGTGAATCATTGTTATCTTGATTGTATGTTAGTCCAAGCTGTTGCTTAAATGGCTTCTAAGGTTATTTCTATTTTTTTTCTTCTTGTTAAACATCAAGTCATAAGGTTTCAGTTGCACTTTGTGTTATGTTTTCTATGAAATATTCCCTGGGTTTCTTCATCTTGTAAGTAGTGCTTTCCTTGCTAGAGATGATAGAAGAGATACTACTTGTGCAAACCAACGGTTACTTCACAGTGGTGTAAAATTTTCTCATACCCTTGCAGATGTTAACAGGAGGTACCTTACTGCTCAGAAACAAGTTTTACCTTGTCATATATCGTGGAAAGGATTTTTCACCGACAAGTGTAGCTGCTGCTTTAGCAGAGAGAGAGGAATTAACAAAACAGATACAAAATGTTGAAGAGAAAGTGTGAAGCAGAGGAGTGGAGGCAGCATCATCTGAGGAAGATGAAGGAAAGGCACTTGCAGGTATGTTGGCAGAGTTTTATGAGGCTCAAGCTCGGTGGGGAAAAGATATATCTGCTGAAGAACATGAAAAGATGATTGAGGATGCTTCAAGAGCAAAAAGGGCCTGAGTTGTTAAACAAATTGAACAAAAATTAGCTGTTGTAAGTATCAATTTTTCCTTTTCATTTTTCTCTTTATTTTTGAAAACAAAATTGTAATTCCTAGTGATCTGCTCTAAAGCACTGCAAGTGGAAACCTTTCCTTTCACAGTGATTTATTGTTTTGAAGCCTAGATATGTTTTCAAGCAAAATAACATGCTGAACTTCTAGTAATATTAAAAGCTGTTTAACTCCAACAAGTTCAATGCTACTCTGTTCTGCATATTTTCAATTTTCATACTAGCTTGATCACCTTTTTTTCTAAGATCTAAAGGGGATGATTGCTAGTGTTTAAAAGGGCTAGAATTCAATGGTAAAATTCTTTCGTTTGCAACTTGTAACCATCACATTGCAGGTTTGAAACTGGAGAACTGCTATTTTATGTAAAATACTGAAAGCGATTCCATAGTTCCCTGCTGGCATTCTGTTGATCTTTTAGCTATTAAAATATTTTTCACTTTATTTTCTATGGTTATGCTGTGACTGTTTCTTTTGTGCTTGATTGACCATGATGATTCTTGTTCTACTGGACAGTCATCTCATAATGTTGGCGCTATTTCTAGCATGGTTTATGATCCATTACCTTGTTAAATGTCTGATTGCTTAAACAGGCCCAAACTAAAAAGCTTAGAGCTGAAAAATTGTTAGCCAAGATAGAAGCATCTGTGATTCCTTCTGGTCCTGACTACGACCAAGAAACGATCACTGATGAGGAACGAGCAATGTTTCATAGAGTTGGCTTGAGAATGAAGCCATACTTGCCCCTTGGTTAGTTCTCTTTACTCATAGAGTGAACTTTGCAAGTAGAGCCAAATATCTGACAATTTGTAGTTGATGATGTGCCAGACATTCATGGTGTTTTTGATGGTATCATTGAGAATATGCATTTGCACTGGAAATATAGAGAACTGGTGAAGCTCATATCCAAACAAAAGACTCTTGTATTTGTTGAAGATACAGCTAAGTTGTTAGAATATGAGAGTGGAGGAATACTGGCGGCAATAGAAAGAGTGCCCAAAGGATTTGCTCTTATTTACTATTGTGGGAAAAATTATAGGCGGCCCATTAACTTAAGGCCAAAAAATCTTCTGACGAAGGAAAAAGCACTGAAATGTTCTGTGGCCATGCAATGCCATGAGGTTTCATCACTTCTCTCCTGTTCTTTACTAGTTTCTTTTAGGTTGAATATATTAAAAAGCCCCTGAACTTAATCTAGTTAACCAAGTGATCCTCTCTTTTTATATATATTATTAAATAGTTGAAACTTTGAACCAATTGAGCCTGCGGATTGGTAATTTTGAACCTGTCAATCCAATTTTTCCTTCACAATTAGAGATTCTAGCATATTGACACATTGGATTGTATAATCTCCCCATTTTACAATGTATTGTCATTTCTAATTGATTAAATGTAGATTAAAGTTTATAGTTGACAGTTTTGCATTCTAGTTAGGACTCTGAGACCCTGTTTAATAAGAATATAAGATAAATATGAATTTTGTATATTCTATTCGGCAGTTCTCTAAAGAATAAATTTTGTCTTTAATGAAATTCAAAAAGGAGTAAAGTTTATCAGTGGTACTGCTTTGCCTACTTATTTCAATCTCTAGCACCTTCTGAATTAAAACCTGATCAGCATCTAGGACTCTCATACTGGGCTTTTTGAAGAAGTTGCAGTTTACTATGTATTTAATTGTTTTTCAAATTCATATAAAATGCTTGTTAATATTATTGTAGATTGTAATTGTTTTTAATTATAGTGTGTGTGTGTGTGTGTGTACTTATTATACATTTCTAGTGAATATATAATATGGTGTGGTGTGACATTCCAGTTTTGCACGATTTTCAGATGTCTGCTTGGTCAGTGTCTGTATTACACATTATATCTGCTGTCAAAACTAGAGTATTAGGTTCATTCTATTAAATTCGTGGGCTTTTCTATTCTTTTTTTAAAAAATGTATTCTACCTATTTGTTATGGCTGTTGCTGTCTTTTACTGTGATAATCATCCTATGTATAACGTTATTTTATATGAAACACGCAGGCCCTTAGTCAGCACATATCTGAATTCGAAAGGACCATAGAACAAATGCAAAGGGAAATTGTAAGTATTGTTTTCCTTATTTTCCTTTATTGAAATGAAGGATGAATTCATCCTACATCTGCACATATATAGTCACACAGTTTAGTTTATTTGTGCAGTACGGTAAAACATAGGTTTTTTAAAATGTTTTTATACCAAAAATTGGTATTAGAAAAAGGTTTCCTGTTATAAGTTGATAGGAGGAGAGTGTGGAGATGAGGGGAAGCATATTTTAGTTCTCCTAGATGGTGATATTTCGACTATTGCATTTGTAGAATCCTTTAACTGTTGATGTTTTGTCATGAACATGTGTTGTAATTTTCACTGGTTTGCATCATTTGTCATTGTCATTATCAATTATAAACCTGAATGCTTTTGTTGATCTACAGGGTCTGCCTGTAAGCGAGGATGACAAGGATGATTGGACCTCACAGGCTCATGGACAGTTAAATCTTGTGTCTGAATTCAGCCAAGTGAGATATTATGCTTTGCACTTTGCTATTTCTTGTGGATATTTCTCCTGTTTGTTCTTTCTGGACTTTTAATATTATATAATAAAAGAATGGATATCTCTTGTAATTTGAAATATTTTATTTTATTTTATTTATATGAATTTGCAGAGTGAGGATGAAATTTCATTCACTGATAAGGAAGATAATGATGATGTTGATATTGATGACAATAATTGGGAAGCCGATGAAGATCTTGAATTTTCAGATTTCCAAAATAATGATCATCCTGGGACAAAAAATAGTTGACAAGTCTTTGAATTTTTGAAGCAAGTACGGGGTATTTTTTCATTGCAGATGGACTGCAGGTGATCATTACATTTCATGCTTTTTGACCGTTTTTTGGCAGTGTCTTGAATTTGATATTTATCTCATCATCATATCATGTTTTAGATGTATGGTACAAGTTATTTGTAAAGGTTGTTAATACATGATTTAGCTTGGGGATAATCCTAATATATGATGAATAGTCCATATGATTATTGAGATAATTTCATGTCTATCTAAGGTAGGACTACCTCTTTGGAAAATTGAAGCTTAATTCTTTTGTTGAATAAATGAATACATTTTTGAGTTACCACTTTTTTGCTCTTCCCAATTTCGAACATCAGGTTTACTTCAGCTGCATGGATAATTCTCATGGAGACATTGTCGCTTGTTGAGCTCGTTATCCTCCATCTTATATTCAGATCCACATGATTTAGTTAGTGAAAGAGGATGGATTGGTGAGGTTTGCCTTCTTGTTGCAATTTGTTACAAGCACTCTTCATTGACAGCTAGTTGATCCATTCTTTACGGTGTTCAGTGAGCTTCCGTGTGTTATGCAATCTGTGACAATAATGTTTATTGCTATTTCTGTTCACACCAAGCCTCAGTGAGAAAGCATTCAACTAGTGCTTGTTGAGGGCTTTTCCAAGATAAAGTTGTATTGTAGTTTTGCCAAGATGTAATGTCCTGTAGATTGTAAATTATGCAGTCTTATCATAGCTGGTATAGCTTCTAGTATTAAGTAGTAACCAAGTGATATTGTTTCGCCAACGACGGTTACCTTACCTCGATGAGCTAACTGCAATTCTGCTTAGAAGATTCTTATGTAATCTCATACTGCAATTCTGCATTTATGAAAGTACTTTCAAAATCCTCCAAGGAATCAAAATCTTGAGTTGTGTTGGTAATTGGAGGCGTTGAATAAAGCTCAAACCAGCCTGTTAACTATGCCAAAGGAGGAATCAGCAAAACAACTAAACAATCAAAATTTGCCGAATTGATTGAGTCAATTTAATAAAAAAATGCATAATTTTATTTGTAAAAAATATAAATTTAACTGTTATGCTTTAGTTTTAGATCCTTTTGAATATTCTCAATTTTTTTTTTGTTGTTTTTGTATTTTTCAATACTATTTTCGTAGTATTTTTTATTTTATACATGATATTTTTATATAATTGAATTGAATCACCTAGATTGATCAAATTGATTAAAGCAACTAGTTTGATTATTGATCTGATTATAAAAACATTAATTGTAAAAATGTAGTAAATATTGAATCAATTTATTTTGTGCTGGTGTCTTTATATTTCTTTTTGTAGTAATGGGACGTTATTTTTAGTTTCTGGATTTAATTGTAGGCATGATAATAAAAATATATATCAATTTTAACGTTTGTTGTAATTTTATTATAATCTTAGTAATTTCATACACTAATTTCATAATTTTTACAATTTTATTCAAATCTTAAATTAAATTAGACTCCAAAATTTTAACATATAATATACTAGATGAAAAACGATGATGCATGAACAATTTTATTGAATAAAGTATACTCAACTACTAAAGAAAGATGTCATCATTTTTATTGAAACTCACATATTTTGTTTTTGTTACTTATTTAAGTCAAATCATAGAACACATCTTTCTTTTTAATAACTTGATATAATTTTATTTTATCAATATTTTTACATGTGATATAAAACTCATATTAGTGATATAATTACAAAAATTAGAAAGTTAAATATAAAATTATCAAAATTAAAAAGTTGCAATAAATTTGACCAAAAAAATTGAAATTTATGTATTCTTTCCCATCAGGCCTAAAAGTTGAGCCATATTGGCATTTTTACAGACTGGGAAGAAATGACGGTCTTTGAAATTTAAATGGCATGCTGCAGCAAGTTAATGCACATTCACAGCTTTGAGCTATTTAATGGACGAGAAGATAACAGGAAAAAGTTTATAATCAATGAATTAATAAAGGAGAACTTTCTTTTGATCAAAATACCTGGAAAGAGTGCACTTTCTTCACATAAAGTTGGTCGATCTGCTGCAATGCAGATTTCAAGATTTAAAATAAGATTTAACTCAAATTTCAGTAGTTTGAAATAACAATAATCCATATATGTAGCAGTACATTTGCTAACACGTGGTTTTCGTAAGACTGAATGAACCCTGATGCCCAATTATATAAAAACTTAAGTTCTGTAGGATCATGTCAACACCAAAGCCCACTACACTAATAATTGACAAGACTGGGAAAAACAGAGACGCTGCTATCCTGACAATCAACTCTTTTAGAACTCGTATTAAATGGAAATCCATCAGATGCACTGCCTGCAGCAAAACTGATACTTCTCTACATATATTGGTTTAAATTTTCTCAAAAGTACATCCTTTTTCAACTTCTCTGTCACTCTTTCCCTGCAATTGATTGACAACTGAGATTATCTGAAATGATACGGCTAAAAATTGACACTGTCAACTTAAAGAAACGACCAACTAGTTTTATTGGCGAAGCATTTGCTGCAACTGAAGCACTTGATTCCTTTGCTCAGGAGGCAGGAGATTAATCTGTTCTGGTGTGAGGCTCATGACTTGCTGAAGTAGTGCTTTCTCCATCTCAGGAGTCAACTACACCACAAGCAAAGCAGATAGAAGTTGGATGATAGTGAAAAGGAATGAGAACTGTTACTATAAGTTTGAAAGATAGTGAAATTTCGTGTATGGACTATTACTGGTGCAGTGCGAGTGGACTGATTGCCAGGGCCCATCTGACCAGGAACCAATGAGGATGGTCCTGGAAGCTGCGTCATTGTTGAGCTCTCTGGTGGGGAAGACATCCAATGAGATCCTCTATCAACTTGTGGATTTCCAACTTGATTATTGAAGTCAGCCCCCAAATGTGATCCTCCCGCCTTGGATGGAATAATGTTCAAGAATTAGCAGAAACATAATGCATAGAATTACGAGTTAAAGGAAAATGAACTATTCAGATGGGTCTAAAAAGAATGACTGACAATATAAAAGCAAAAACGCATTTCCTTAGAAATTTTCATTTTCAATTTGTAAATATTCCAGCACTACTACCTTTTTTTTCCCCAAACAAATAAATCTTTAAAGTAGTTCTAATTTACCCAGTAGATGCTCATTAAAGTTTTTACAGCCTTAGCTTAAAGCCAGTTGCGATATTTTGTTGCGATATCTTGTGGCTGAACAGTACTCAATCCTAATTTGCCCAGACTTTTCAAAATGCAGTCAGCCTTGCTTCCTGAATTCAAACCAATCCCAGTTTTTCATTCAAAGCAACCCCAAACAAGCAGCAGATACGGGGATTGATTTAAACTAATTTACCATAAATAAGTTGATGGAAAAATTGATCTTCTACGCAAACAGCTAAAAATATAATCTTAACACCTTAATCTTTTTGTTCAGAGTCAAGAAGGAAAACTTAGCAGCTAATGCATTTGAATGAACTTCATCTTGTCGAAAACTTATGTCTACAACATATGTAAATAAGAAAACACAAAATTATACATCATTATGGTTCAATAACATAACCCATGTACAGATTGCACTTGCTTCTTTACCAACACAATCTTTGTTATCTCAGCAATCAAGAGACTCAGAACTACAACCACCAGGCATATCCTATCACTTCAATCATTTTGAACAAATTGTAACAAATGCTGACAGCCATACCCAAAAATGACAAAGCAAATCAGAAATATGTACCCACTAGAAGAAGCGAAAGTCCATTCTTATGAACCCAAGAAATACTAATCTATAGTCACTTGGGCTTATTTAACCAACCTCATGCAGAGCAAATGAGTTTTTGTTGTTTTTGACATTTTTTTGAGGATGAAGAAGAACACAGAAAAAAAGATCCAACTGAAGGTGACTCGCCCATTAACTAGCTCCTATAGATTGCTTAAGGCATAGCATATTAAAATAACACATATTTATCACAGTATTACAATTTTTTAATTGAATAAACTTTGTTTTCTTTAATTGAAATATACAGAAAATACAATTAGGGTTTTACACTAACCATATTGAACTGTTTCACCAGATTAAAATAAACCAGACTGTATGGGAAAAAATTATCGTTTATCAATAATATTGGTTGGTTTTGGTATGAAACTAAATAAACCAAGCAGCTTGGATTCAGTTCCCTGTTCTTTCTTCAAAATACAAAGAAACCAATCTGAACCTAGAATGTCCTATTTCTGTATGCCTAAATTAATTACCCAGGCCATGGTTCAAAGCTTTCAAGAAAGCCTATTAGGATGAGAAATCAAAGAGAACAGCCTGCTTTTTATCAGTGAAGGTTACTCTCCAGGCTTAGTTAGTGTTCAAATGTGGGCTTTCACCCCTATTGATTTGGCGTGCGTCCTATGTTATTTCGATAGAACCAAAAGGCGAGATTTTCCCTCTATAAAAGGAAAGCATATTAATTGACCAGCTCAGGCTATTAGTTGTTAGACGAGTTTCACTCCAAAGTCGAGTAGCATTAAAATGATGGTTTGTGGCTTTGTTGGCTTTTAAATCAATATAACACCAAATTGTGAGCTTTCTGATCTTTAATAGTTGGTTTCTGTTTGATGGATAGTTTACCTGACATGGTCATTATGGTTTGCATTAGACCTCAGAACCAAACCAACTGACCTGTGTACATGGTACACCCCTCATGCTTGATATTCAAAATTAGAAATCATTAGTACTCCGAATGCTCATTATTAGTACTGTTCACATATTCAAACTGAAGCAACTATGGCAGCTCACTATCATCTATGTTGACCATAAGGATAGGTTGAGTGAGAAACATATTTTAGGTGGCTTAGTGATGAACAGCCAACCTCTTTGCCACCACTAACGGTTGGAAAATTAGTTCAGAAGCATATATTTATGGGACTAAATATATCTAGTTCAAAGTTTTGACAAAATAATTCAAGCAGACACTTTCAAACCCACTTTCACATAAAACACACACATCACTTGAGGCCCTCTGTCTGAAGCCTGATCAGCTGACAAGTGGTGTGACACAGAAAATAGTTTGATGATACGTAATCTACAAGCAAAAGCACAAGCATACCTGATATAATGGTGGCAACTGACTTGGAAGAAGGGGCTGTCCCTGTGGAAATGAAGACCCCATGCTTGCTTGAGGTCTATTACCAAGCTGAAAAATTTAAAAGGAATGAAGTTAGTCAAAATATGTCCAATGTGATACTGTAAATGATGACTTAAGAGTCATACATTCAGCTTACATGAAACATGGGTTGTGAAGGATGCTGAGGAGCACCAGCATGTTGGAAACCCACATTGGTCCCCATTTGTGGTCCATATTGATGATGAAAGCTTGGAACAGAAGGTAGTCTAGCTTGCAGTGGCAGTGGTGGTTGCAATGGCATATGGGGATTCCCTGTTGTTGGCAATGGCTGTTGCGACTGAGCAGAGACACTTGGCATCTGGGGTTGATGAAGTTGGGGTGGCTGAGAAGCAGAATGAAGAGGAGGTGGAGGCATGTTTGGAAGTTGAGAGGATTGTGGAACAGAAATTGGGGTCACATGTGGATTCAGATGTCCCTTGGGCAACTGTGGTGTCTGTAGGGGCTGTGTAGGCCTAGGCTGAGACTGAACACTTGATGGAGGAGCTGAAGTAGAAGATATTGGTACTGAAGGTTGAGTCTGGTGTTGCTTTCTCATTGGGGGTTGGGTCTGAGAAGCAACTGTTTGTTCCTGTAAAACAACTTGTCCTGGTAATGAGTGTGCTGGCTGAATGTTTGACTGCTGAGACGGCTGTGACAATTGCTGAGGTTGCTGTGGTGCTGCAGGCTGAATGTTTGGAATCTAAAATAAAATTAGTATTATAATGTGTAATTGCAGACAGATTCCTCAATAAAACAAGAGAATCAAAATTTCTTAGAAAGTAAGAGCATACTGCTTGTGGAGCCTGGACCATTCCAAGCATAATTTGTGCCTGTCCAGACAAGGTAAACAAAAAAGCATCTGGTGAGTTACCAGAGGAGAAGTAAGAAGAATCAAAGGTCACATCAAATTGAAGACAAGCCAAGCCAAGCTACTTGAAGCTTAACTTGAATGTATTCATAAGGCTACTAAGCCAAGTTCAAACTGCTAGAATTGAGATATTGTAAAGCTTAGCACAGTTAGACTCATGAGCCAATTAGTTAATAGGCCTGTCAGCAACCTCATGCATAGACTTTTTGCTAACATATTTATGACTGTAAGTGAAAATCATTAATGAGGCACCTTGTCGTATAAGATTGAACTAAAATGTTGGTAAATTAATAAATTTCACATATTGTCGTTAAACTTAACACTTAATTTTAGCATGATAATTAAATGTTCAAATTGTTGTGAATAAAACAAATATAATTCAATTTTCATTTAAATAAGGTGTCAGGTAACTTTTTGAAAAACTGTCAAATGGTCCCAATTAAGAATATGAAGAGAAGGACAAGAAAAGCTTAAAATTTGAATTATCCATTTTTATCTGTTAATGGGAGTAAAATAGCTTCTACAGACTGCCACATTAGATTTGTGGCAAGTTTAACGTGGGCAGAAATACAATGAGCTAATTGAAACAAATTTAACATTTGGCGACTATTCTACAACAAAGTAAAACTTTGTTAAAGTGCTAAAATTAGGTGTTAAATCAAACGATCACAAAGTGAAATTTTCATTTGCAAAATAGATCCCTAATGTAAATTCCATTACAATTAATCTACATGCTTATTCAAGCAAGGCAATCCCTTCTATCATCCTGCTTTTATTTATCCCAACCAAAACCCTAATTCCCAATCCCGCCCTTTTTAACGTCACAGCAACAAAAGAATGGCAATTCCCACCACAGAAACCTCAAATTGGACTAAATAAAAAATCACATCACGTAAATTATCAAACTCTTCTTTTTGTTTGAAAAAAAAAATATATGCAAGGAAATTAAATTATTTTAAAAATGCTAAGAGAAAATAAAAGAAGCAAAGATTATTAATTTAAAATATAAATTTATAAATAGAACCTGGAAAAGAGCCTTGGTCAAGAGAGGGTTTTGGATGAGGATATCTCTCGCTTGTTGCTTGTTCTGCTCTATTAATGTCTGATTTTTTCAACAAACCACAATCAGTGAAAAAGACTGCTATTTGGAGGGCAAGAAAATTTTTGGCAATAGGAAAAAAAAAAAAAAAAGGAATTAGAGAGAAATGTACTACCTTCATCTGTGACATAATTTCGTAAAGCTGGTTCTTCGTCATTCCGGCGAGGTTCTCCGTCAACCCGTCGCCCTCGATTGACTTTCCCGCCATTGCTTGAGGAAAAAAAAAAAAAAAACAAACAAACAAAGAAGAGAGAGAGAGAGAGACAGAGTCGAGACTTCTGTGACCCGCGTGTTTATAGTGAGGAGGCGGTTTCACAACCCGGGCCAGATATGTACTAATGATTAGACTTGAGTGATTATAAAAAATTATGGTGAAATCGTTATATAAAATTTATTAATTATTTATAATAATTTTATTAAAAATAAAAATTATTTAAAGTCATTAATATGTACATATATATTTATGTATAAGGAAGAATAATTTCTTTTGAAATTATATAAAACACATAAATGTTATAGAGATATCTTCACAGATTAACCTTTCTAACAAATATGGTAAATAATTATTAAAAGAATGTTTTCTCCAAAAAAAAATTTTTTCGGGTTAAACCAAAAGAATATATGGAGTATGTCATATGACAATAAAATAGTTATTAAAATATTAATACTTAAATATTTAAAACGAATTGCTAAACTAAAAATAACATATACTTCATATGGTCAATAAAAAGTTAATGTAAAAAATAAACCATTTCAGCAGATTCTGTTTAATTAATTAACTTGGTATGTTATAGTCTCGATATCTTCAATTGCAAGTTGTTTTAGTAAAGCAGTATTTTACCTTCTATATTTTCAACATCTGCATAAATTTAAAAATATTTACACGAGCCCAAATTGAATTATTGTTCTTACTGTCGTGGTTGATGCTTCAAAAGTTTTGGAAAAGGAATAAGAAGCTTGCAAATTTTAAATCAATTCTGGTCGCAAACTGAGAAATCCCTTGAGTAAAAAATGAATAATGATAAGTAGTACTAGTCTATGTTGCATGAAAACTTTAGTTAAATCACGTTTTCATGTTTCGAGCATGTTTTTATGCTTTAGAAACTCTGTTTTTTTCATATTTTTTCATTATATTTTATAAAATATCATTTTCTCATGAAACATTTCCCATTTCCCCATTTTCTCACGTTTCTGTTTCCGTGAAACATAGATAGTAATTGTAGTAGCAACATCAACTTCTTTTTGTTGATATCTCCTCATCTGTAATGCCTTAAGAAGCAACGAATCCATCAAAGATTCGAGCTTAGCAAGCTAAAAAGGCCATGAAACTGAAGAGAAAGCTGTTTTTGCTGCTGCAGCTTCTCCTGTTGCATTCGAATTATGCATATTCATATTTACATTATTAGTATAGTTGTTGTAATTAGTTTGTGTTTGAGATGTTTCTAAATCTAGTTGGTGAAGAGGAATTAACAATATTGTTCAGATTTGGTAATTCACTGTCTCCAAACTCATTGTCAATGGAGTTGGTATCACATGGAGACCTTAGACATGGCTGTGAAGATTCTGTTGTGGTTTTTTTTTGTTTTTTTTTACTGCTGAGCTCTTTTTGACCACGGTATAGACCATCCATTCTTTCTGCAAGAATGAGAAAATAAGGAATATTAGCAACATGTTTGGAAATCCCACTAATGTAAGAATTTTCAATGCCGTTCAATTTTATTTAGTCATTCCTTAATGTAATTATAACAGGTTTAGGATTGTGAACTATTTATATCTTCTAAAAGGTTTCTAACTCCCTCTAAAAGGATATACACTGGCATAAAACTGAGTTAAACCAACTTTATACATCTCACGCAAAATTTTCAATGTAACACTCAAAGAGATTAAATTTTCACTAACATATACAAGTCTTATAATCTCAAAAAATGTATAAATATACTTGCTTTAGCTTGAGTAGCCATTAGTTTTAACTTAAGAGTTATATAACAATTGGTAATTTCTTATAATTTTTAAATCAGTGTCTTAAAGTTTCTTTTAGTTGAGCACTTGAATTAGCCATTTGAGCTTTCAAAATATCTTTAAAAAAGACTGTTAGAAAAACTAACCATTACAATTTTTATGGTTGTGGCCGAGCCTCCACGATTGCGGTGAACACCTGCCATGGTGTGATTTCTATCTTGATAAAGTATCACATTCAATAATCATAAATGCTTTATTTTTTTTTTTTCTTTTTCTTATTGCTATGACTCATTCGTTTATAGTCAGTTCTTAATGTAATTATGACAAGTTTAGGATTGTAAACTATTTTCGCATTTTGGAAACTGTGTTTTTTTTCATGGTTTTTCACTACATTTTATAAAATATCGTTTTTCCATAGGACATGTCCCGTTTCTCCATTTCTTCATGTTTCCGTTTTCGTGCAACATAGGTAATAGTTGTAGCAGCAACATCAACTTCTCTTTGTTGATAGTTCCTCATCTGTAATGCCTTAAGAAGCAACGAACCCATCAAAGATTCGAGCTTAGCAAGTGAAGAAGGCCATGACTCTTTCGGTTATAGTCTCAAATTTATAAATATAAATCCTTTATTTGATTTAGTTAAATATGTAAAACAGTTTAAGATACAATGGATTAACTATTCAATTGAGTGAATCATGTCAAGATTAATAAAAATGCTCATAATTATATTAAGGAATGAGAAATGGAATCCTATCTTAAGTTAGGTGTTTTAAGATTCCAATACTTTTGTTTGGTATTTCTATATATAAGAAGAATAATGTAATATTTTAAGGTTTTGGAATCTTATTTTTAAAATTTTAAAATAAATAAAGATATCCAACATGAAAATAGAATTGGAATCCTATTTCTTGCTAAACCAAACATGCTCCAAGATCATTGAAAACAAATTACGGATTCTTATAAAATTTAAACTCCAATACTGAATTATTAACCTAATAAACAGCTACTTCATAAATGAAGCGGGTAGTACACCAACTAATTAATACTTGGAACATGATAAATATAACATAATCACTTAAACAGTTTTGAAGGTTTTTAGTTGTTCACATATAAAACTATACACCATCTTAACAAAGACTAAACCATCATTATTTGATTGTTCATGGGGCATGCAAGAGTTTAATAGCTGCCCCAAAACTCTACCATAAGTCGTCACATAGAGAAAACATGTTAGTTTCAAATTTACAGCTTCTCGATCACCAAATGGAGTCCAAATTGAATGGTTGCTCCGGCTGTGGTCGCTGCTCTAAAACCTTAGAAGAGGAAGAAGAAGCTTGAAAATTCGAACTTAAATCAGTTGGGGTTCCAAACTGAGGAATTCCTTGAGTAAGAAGTGAGTAATGATCAGCAATACTATTTGTAGCAGTAGCAGCTTCTCTTTGTTGATAGCTCCTCATCTGTAATGCCTTAAGAAATAAGGAATTCATCGTAAGGTTGGATCTTAGCAAGCTGGAAGGCCATGAAAGTGAAGGGAAAACAGCTTCTGCTGCTGCAGCGTCTGTTGATGCAGCCCAATTATGCATGTTCATGTTCATATTTACATTGCTTGTTCCTGTTGAGATGTTATTGAATCCAGTTGATGCTGATAAATTAACGATGTTGTTTAGGTTTGGTAACTCAATATCTCCATACTCGTTGACAATGGAATTGGTATCACATGGAGACCCCAGAGACTGCTGTGAAGATTGTGTCTGTTGTGGTTTTTTGGCTGCTGAGCTCTTATGGAATACCCTACACACCACCCATTCCTCCTGCAAGAATGAAAGGACAGAAACATTACTAAAATGTTCTTAATTAAATTTTAAAACATAGTGATGAAAAGAGTAAAGGAAAGAAAGTGGGGAGAACTTTAAAATGCAGAAGGTCAAAATCATATGTGTAGATATATACCTTAGTATGCTTGAAAGGATGTTTGTTTTCCAGCCTGTATTCATGCATAACCCAATTAGTTTTCTCACCCCTTGGAGCTCTACCCTTGTAGAAGACTAGGGTTTTCTTCATCCCCACCAAGATTCCACCACGAAAGATTTCCTTGTCCTTCCCTGTTGTCTTCCAATATCCTGATTCAGTGGCTCGATTAGTTCTAAGCCCTGTTGGGTATTTTCTATCTCTCAAGCTAAAGAAATACCATTCTTTCTCCCCCATGGAAGCTTTGCCTGCAACAAATTTTAGTTTGTTAGTACATTCATAAGTCGCAAACACCATGCATGAAAAAGTTGAGGTCACCACAAAAGTACTCTTGAGTGCCTTCCACACTACAATTTCCATAATTTATTATCCTCATTTGAGATAGAATCACTATATGAATTCAACAAAAATGTTTTTTTTATTTGTTTTCACTTAAAATATAAATCAAAATATCTTTTCACTTCAAATGCTTCAATGCTTGCCTATTCAATGGGTTCTAACAATATCTAGCATTATATTATGGTATCTAATTAATTAAGGCTTTACTACAACGCACCTATTTTATAGATGAACCTGAGTTTTTACCTTTAATAATGGTAATATTTTCACTTGTTAATCAAGAGATTGAAAAAGAAAAAACATTCAATTAGATTGATATAATGGCAACGGTTAGAAAAGGTAGCAACTAAGTTGTTTAGATTAGTTTACCTGCTTAATAAGTTATCGATCATTTGATCCAATTGTTAGAATAAAAATGAGTGATTTAATGATTTTAAATTATGTGGTTCACCAATGAACTAAGTATGTTATAGAATGACTCCTAATTGAAATGTATATGTATGGGAAAAATTTAACATGTGATGTGTGCCAAAAAATCTTAAAAGGCATCATTAGGTTAGCAGCCCAGTGATTGAGTATTTATATTATTATTCATATTGTTGGAGATGTAAATCTTGAAAACTCTTTTTATTTTAAAATTTCTGAGGTACCAAAAAAATCTTAGAAAGTAAATAAAAATGTATCCAACAATTATTGTTTTTCCAGTCTTATGTTTGAAATATGAAGCCTTATTTTATGGAAAGCACCAAATTGGAACAATAACCAAGGGAGTTGAAGACTGCATGGCAGACACAAATCAAAGACAAGTTGATTGATTTCTCTAAAAACCTTTTGGGTTTTCTTTGAAAAAGTCTTCTTTTGATATATTACCTATAATTTTCATAATCCATTGTAGTCACTAAATCAATCTATATGATCAATTCAAAGTCCTCTTTTATTCCAAATGGTCATCTATCCAAATGGAACCAAATAACATCTAATCTTATATTACAGCTCTTTAAAAATCATACAAGGTAAAGAAAGAATACATAGAAATACTAATTCATAAATATGTATGAAACTCGAAGCCTTATCATATGCTTCAAGGGAAATATCTTTTCAGACCATTTTGGGTTATCTTTCGGCAAAATCTTTACTTCTTTTTCCGAAGTGAATATTATATATAAGTGACCGATGTGAATACAACTCATAAAATCCATATAAACACACAAGAACATGAATAATAAGGGAAAAAGAATTAAATTAGTATTCATATACCTGGAAGATCCCAAGGTTCACATTTATTGAGATCAACATCTACAATAGCTTTAGAGATAAAACTGACATCAGAAACCTTTCTTGTTAGATAAAACGTAATGAGCTCTTCATCTGTTGGATGGAATCTGAACCCTGGAGGAAGACTTTCCTCCATCTGTATCTCAGTTGATAGTCAAGAACTGACCTGAGCTAGGTACTGATATGTTATATATATCAGAAAGCTAGCTAACTAGGTAAACGAAACCTAGACAACAGTACGGATGATGATTCTTAAAATCAATTAAGCCCTTTTGGCATCCTTAGGGAGAACAAGAAAGATTAAGGTTCTTTCTTCTAATTAAATCACCCTTCAAGAAGAAGCAGTCATGGCTAGCTAGTCTAGTCGTTAATGTTATCTTTTTCCATCTTGATAATTACAGCTAACACTTTGACAAAGACGGTATGCATGGTCTAAAATTACCAAAAATGCCATCAGAATGCATGAAAATTGTCAACAATATTACGGAGACACCCATTAACTATAAGGGTAAGATTAGAAGAAGACATAGACTAAATTGTCATTTAACGATGAGATTAATTTTGTAGAATTAGTATGAATGGGAAAGCTTATTGCATGAGGGTTGAGTATTGTTTACACCATAAAAATATAGGTTTTTTTTTTCTTCCTTAAGGCCCAACCACCTTCACCCATTTCTACCCACCAAACCCTAGTCCAAATCTCAACATCGCCTGATCAGTATTGTAATTACCAATTAATTATTGACACTTGTTTCCCTTACATCATCTTGTCCATATCACTATTTTTGGTGTTTTTTTTTAAAGGAAATTAATAGTATCAGTTTATATAACAGGTTGATTAATGTTGATCACAATGATAGAAAATGCATAATAAACATCATGATTCAGTACACTATCCTATAGAGCTGGATTTTTGTTAGTTAGTATAATATACAATTAATATTGTGTTTGTAATTAACATCTTATAAAATCAAATAATAGTTCGCAGAATTAAATTGATCACGATGATATATAGATAGTATGTAACAAGCATCTTAATTTAATTAATGTGAAATGTGATAATTTGAGCTGTAATATATTATTATAGAAATCCTTTTGATCACATAATTAAACAATTTAAGTTTAGATTTGTAATTAATAAAAACTCTCACATTTCACAGATTCACATATATAATTTACTTAATAATATAAATGGAAAGCCAACTTTTTTTTTTTTTTCGAGGAAAGCTTTTTGTTTTGGAGTTTTGCATTGTAAGTCCTAAAAAATATAAACTAATGGATAAAAGATAAGAATAAATTAATTTCGATAAAATCAATACTTCTTGCAGTAAATATTTATATAATTAATCAAGTATAAATTCCAAATAAATATATGTTATATAATTAATCAACTTAGGGTAAATGTATTACTAAAAGTTTAGTTCAGTGCTAGCTACAATTGTGCATCTACAGGGCATTGAGAGGTTGCAAGTTAAATCTAATAACTAGAACAAAAAATAGTAAATAAATGTAATCTCCAAAATGTTAAAGAAAGGTTGAAGCAAGAATAATGATTGGCATAGAATATTTGATAAACGACAGTCGAAGATCTTCCATGGGTAGGGTGCCTCTATTGTACTGTTCTATATTTTAATAAGTACGTAGACAAAGATTACTAGGGAGTGGTTAAAATGGTCACCAACCCACACGACTGTATCTTAATTTGGTAACCATTTTTGTTGGATCTTAATTTCTTCCACTGTCACTTTTGTCTTCAAAGCTTCCATTAATTTCAATCCTAACTAGAAGTTCAATGTACTATAGCTTCATCTTTCTTTCCTGGATTAGAGTTTCTAGAACCTCATCCACACAATTCCTGCGCAAGGGTTCTCTAATTTATATACGTTTCTAAAGAGAAAAAGTGCCACTAAAACATTAACTCCTTACCTATACCATAAAATAAATATTTAACTACTGAATTCCCATATTGCAAAGCAAATATTGAAATTAAAGGTAACAAAATAAATAAAGTTCAACAGGTTTGGATTGGATTAATTTTGAATTACTTCTTTTTTTTAATAAGCTATAATCAAGTTATTTCAAGTTTAAGAGTCTATCATATCAGATTATCTGATTAAATATTTTAAAGAAATTTTGAATCATTTTCAGGTCATTTTTTGAATTTCAAATCAAATAACTTCTAATTTTAATTTTTAAGTAAAAGAATATTTTTATTTTTAAAATAAAATTTAAATATATTTTATACTTTAAATCGAATCAACTTTAAATCAATCGGGTTAAATTAATTTAAATTATCAGAAATCAAATTAAATTTAACCCAAAAATTATAAATCATTTCAATTTTTGAGGTTTATCTTCTTCTTAATCGAAGTTTAGATTACTCAAAAACTATGAACTCTAATTCAAGTACTAAATTATCATTATAACCACATCTTGTTATTTGATTTTGGTTATGGAAATCAAAATTATTATAATTTAATTGTATCCTAATTTCCTGCGTAAAAAGATAAATATTTGTCTGCTAAATTATTAGTGCTAAAGTTATATTTGAGATAACTGATAGTTGTTTGGTAAATTATGTTTGGTAGTTGTTGTTAATTCATAAAATAAATAATAAAAGTATATTTGAGCATTTTGTATATTTAATTAAATAAATAAAAATATAATAAAATAATATATTGTTCACATATGTTCATCAAATATAATTTTAAATTTTAAAATATTATAATTATTGATTATATTTATAAAATTTTAATAAGTATTTATTTTAATATTAATTGATATATATATATATAGATATATATATGTCAATATATTTTTAGTAATTAAAATATTCTACATATATTTTTTAAAAATTTATATGTAATAATTTGAAATAAATTGTTTATAAATAATTAAAATATTATAATTTACTATTGATAATTAAAAAATAAAATTTTAATTTTAACTTTTTTATTTATTACCGCAAAAGATTCAAAAAATTCAAATAACAACTAATGAAAATCCACATTTAATTGAAATTGTATTCATTATCAACTGTTACTTTGTATAATTTATCAAACATGTAGTTATTAGCTATTGGATGAAAAATTTCTATCGGCTATCAATTATATCAAATATATCCTAATAATTATAGCAGAAAGTACAAAGTTAAAATTTTTTCTCAATGCTAATTTCGCTATTTGAAATTAATGTGCCAAATAAGCAAGTTGGTGCCTCAATGCACACCACTTCCTTAACCAACAACAACTGCTCTTGCTTACATAACCAACAGCATTTTTAGCACATTGGAAAGAAATTATTTGATACACAGGTTACAAGGTAGAAACGTAAGTTGCTCTCTCTGTTAATTAAATATATTATTTATAACTATTCATATAAAGACATAGTTAACATTTATAATAACTATTAATTCTCTAATTTTATTCAAACCTAATCAACCACTAAAATTATTTTCATCAATTCAAATCCTACTTAGCGATTAATGTTTGTTTGACATTACATAATTCAAATCCTACTTAGCAATTTAAAAAAAAAAAAACCTAAAATAGCAGGTTTGAAGAAACTTAATAATAGTTTTTATTTAAAAAATCATATCATATATATGTGATTTGATGCAACCTGAACATGAAAATAACTCAAAATAATTTTTGCATTTTAGTGTATTAGATAATTCAAATCTGTTTATAACTCAAAATGTTTCAGCTTTAATAAGTTAGACATGACTTTTTACCATCAATAATAATTACAAATGAATTTATTTAGTGAATTAATTTATTTTACATCAATTTATGTTGAATAATTATTATAAAATTTAATTTTGATGAATAATTAAAAATTTAATAATGAAAAAAGTAATTTTATTTTCGAAATTTTGGATAATTTTAGAGATGAACAGTCAATTGATTTGGGTCAAAACGTACTAAATAACATAAAATCAAAATATATTTAAAAATCAATTGAACGAAATCAAAATATTCATAAAATCGAATCAATTCGAATTGAAAATTTTGATTTCATTCATTTTATTTGGTTTTGAGCTCAAATGCATAGAACTAGCTACTATACAAATTTGCGTTGATAAAAAAAAATAACAAAATAATTACTATGTTTATCAAAATAACAAAACAAATAATAAAAATAACTATAACACTATTTAAGTTGGAAACAGAATAAAAATAAATTGTCAAGCTTTTCTGGCTTAAAAGGGCAAGAAATGTAAAAAAATAAAATAAAATAAAATTCATTCCAAGACTTTTATCCGTTTCACCTGTTCTGCAAATTTTTTTTAAAAAAATTAAGAATAAGACAACTGCAATTGTGATAATAATAGCCATGAAAGAACAAATTCAAACGAGATCCAGATGCCTATAAAAATACAGAATAAAAAAAATTTATCTACACACAACGCAAAAAAAAAAGAAGGAATAAAATAATAATTATCAGAACTAACCAAAAAAATCTGGTTATCTATTGAAGTAAAATTATACTTCTATACAGAGTGTTCTTCAGAGTCATCAAAGATATTAAGCCATCTCGGTTCATTAAAAATGTTAAATCATGAGAAAGTGCGAGAAATGAGTATGAGAGAATCAAAGACTAACTTTGCGAGAGGCTACTCAAATTACTAATTTTTATTTAAAAAAATATATAAAAAAAAAAAAGAAGAAGAAGAGGAGAAATTTTAAAATTTATAATAAAATCAAATCGAATTAAAAAAATAATTAAACTAAATTGAATTAAATTAATTGATTTGATTTATTTTTTTAGTTTGAATTTGATTTTTGATCACCTTACGTAGCTCAAAGTTTTGGGCAAAACTTCTGTTCAGCTTCCTTAATGCATTTCTTTTCACAATTTTTTTTATCTTTTTAATTTTTAAACCTCTTTTTCTCAATCATAAAAATTTTTTACAATCTCTTTTCAATTGCACAACTTCCTTTTATTTTGTAATCCTAAAGTCCCACTTAGACTAAAAAAATTAGAACTTATAAAATTTAAAATTCATGAAATTAAAAAATATAGATTTTTAATGAATTTTTTATTTTTACAAATTTTAAAATTTTAATTTATTTATTATGCATATAAATTTTATAGAATTTAAAGATAATTTTAAAATTTTAAAAATTAAATAAAATTTCTCGTTTATTAAAATGAGGAATTTAGCAAAAATTCACATTTTAGTAGAAACAAATTTGAAATATAAAATTTAATTTATATGCATAACAATCAAGTTTTAAAATTTATGAAATAAAAAATTCATTAAATTTTAATCTTAATTTCTTAATTATAAATTTATTAATTAATCTTAAATTTTAGATTTCTTAATTTCAAAAATTTTAAAATTTTTATCTTTTAATCTAAAATGAAACTTTAGGATTTCAAGGTGAAAAGAAGTTGTACAATTAAAAAGAGATTGTATTATTTTTTTAATGATTGAAAAAAAATTAAAGTTTAAAAAGGTAAAAAAAAAAGTAAAAAAAAAATTGTAAAAGAAAAATTTTAAATAAATAGAGCTTATAGAGAAAAAAAGTGTGGAGAGAAAATAAGAGATTATAAATAGAATTTCTCTTAAATTTATTTTTCTTAAATACTTATTTTATTTTGGTTCAAGTTTTAAGGCATGTTTGTCATTCCTAGTGTGAATAGCATATTTTAAAACAAAAATTAATAAATTAAATTTATTAATTAAATTTAATAACCTAGAAAATCTCAACTTTTAATTTGATTTTTAATTATATCTAAAATTTTAAATTTCATCAACTTTATATTGTACCTATTGTACCTAAAATCAAAATTGAATTTAGGGAAAGTAATTGAATTTAAGGAAAGCGATTTTTAAATAGACATGACATACACATCATCAAAAATTAAACACATAAGCTTATGTTGCATATCATCTTTAACTAACTATGATTGAGTTATGAGTTAGGATTATATATGTAACTCACTATTCTTTCCTTCTCTTCTTCTTTTTTTCTCATTTGTTATGTTTGTAACAGTCTCTCACTCTTAGTTAAAAAATTCTCACTCTTATTAGACAAAAGAAGATGCAAAGCAAAGGAAACTTTCTCTCTCTCTCTCTCAATATTCAATGTGTATGCCGTATCAATTTACTAATCACTTTCCCAAATTTAAAAACCCTCGCAAGCACCTTTTCCATCACCTTATGGCTTTGACTTTTTATTGTGGTATAATTTTTTACGAAAAAAGCAAGGGGAAATAATAAGATCTGAGAGGCAAGAAGACTGGAGGAATAGAGCTCTTCGCGAACAAGATCCCCTGATAGCGATGCTAGGAACAATGAGGAGATTGGAAAGGCGAGAAGCGTAGATGCCTTTACCGATGCCAGAGCAGCCGAGGAAAACCCATTGGACATTTTCTTTTCTTGGGGAAGGTAAATATAGTATTTTGGGCAAAAAAGGGGGAAGATGATATGATGATGTGAGTTTCGAAAGAAAAAAATCAATAAAGAAAAGAAGAAGAGATTTGATTGTTGAAACATATTTAAAAGAAACCGCCATGAATGACATGACTATGGATTTGTTTCTTCTTCGTCTTTCTTGTTCCTTCAACATGTGACGTGATGACTATGTAAAAGAAAATAACACAGGCTTAGGATTTTTGCAGCATAAAGGGATTGTGTGATTTTTTTCTCTTTTTTTTTTTTGAGAGACGCTTATACTGTTTGGATTGGATTTTTATAAAGGGTTGGAAGGATTAACAATAGAATGAAATGAATAAATTTGGTTTAGAAAGAAAGTGTTAAATTATATTTGTATTTAAAATAATAGGAATGAAAAAAAAAATAGTTTGAGTTTGAAACCTATAAAAACACTCCAATTTAGAGTGTTCCAATACAGCGTATAAGTTTAATAAACTATTGGAAACTACTTCATTTCATTCCAACAGCTCTCATCAAAATATAAAACCATTTTATAAATCAGTTTCTTTCATTTCATTTCTTTAGAAATCTTCAATCCAAACAGAGCATAAGAAAATTGTTAGCCAAGAGAAATTAGTGTGATGAAATTATTATAAATTATCTAATGTGTTTAATTTTTGATGATGTGTATCCCATGTCAATTTAAAAATTACTTTTTCCAATTTTAATTTTGACTTTTGAGTACAATTGACACTTATCTTCAAATTATAGTAGAATTGATGAAATTAAAAATTTTGAATATAATAAAATATTGGATTAAAGATTGAAATTTTTTAGGTCATTAGGCCTATTAATTAATAAATTTGTTCAATTAAAAAATAATTTTGAAAAATTAATATTTAAACATTTTAACAATATTATCAAACAAAATTAGATTTTTATAATAATATCACCAAACATACTTTTAGCCTTTGATTGGCAAAAATAATAGGGAGGAAAGAAAATAAGGAAGGAAAATAAATTTTATTTTCCCTCATTATTTTCCTTCCTCATGATTGGATAAAGAGGAGAGGAAGGAAAATAAAATTTATTTTCCCTTGATTGGATAAGTAATTATGGAAGGAAAGGAAAATAATCTTTAATAAATTTACAATTTTAGCCTTTGGTAAATAAAATAGTTAAATATATAATTGTATTGGATAATGATAAAAAAAATAATAATTAAAATTTAATTGATTTTATATGACATAAAAATTTATATCCCTCGTGAATATAATATAACACGAATAAAAATCCAAATTCAACATTTTTTTATATTTGAAAATTTTCAAAATTATTT
>CATIWR010604467.1:0-26242 GCA_949677035.1 Omphalea diandra | reverse complement strand
CATTCTTCTTTCTCCAATCATCATAGTCAAAAGAGTTTATCTAACACAAATAACTTAGACAAAGATGAGCTATTTGACTTGTTTGTAATCATCAAAATAAGACTTGGAAAATTAAGGTTCAACATTCTTCCTCTTTTTTTACGATGACAAATAGTCTAAAAAAATCAATAGGGAATATATATATATATATATTAAGAATCAAATCTTAACTCCCTCTTAATCTATTAAGGTCATGTATTGAGTTATCATGTAATCCTTTAATTTCTCTTCTAAGAGATTGTTGTTTAACATTTTGCTTCCCCTTAAGATATGCTTATATTATATGATATGCATACATACTATATCTTGCTTAACATTTTGCTCCCCTTAAGATATACTCATATTATATGCACCATATTATATCTTGCTTCTCCCACTTTGTCATTATAAAAAAGAAGCAAATAACAAGTAAAAAAGCATAAATGAACCATATATTCATTGCAAGAGTTTAAATTACAAAAGATAACACTTTACTTTACATTGCAAAAGAGATATTGTCCAATCATCAGTTATTTTAAAAATAATAAAAACACAAAGAAATAAAAGAAATTATGTAGAAGGCTCATGAGGAAGAGTGGTTTTGGAAGGAGAGGAAAGGGTTTGACCTTAAGGGTCTAAGCTTGATTATAGCTCTATGGGTTGCTCTTGGTTCTTAGACTCTATTGGCTCCTTAGAATCTTGTGGGGGATCTTGTTGCTTGGAAGAAGTGTCTTTGCGCTTAGGTGGAGCTTTGTACTGCTCTTGATCACTTGGAGTTCCAAGTTATAGATTCAAACCTTCCACAATCTAATCAAGTGTCTGGTTCACATCCTCCAACTCACTTTTAAGCTAGTTCACTATTTGGTGAAGAGAAGTGGAAGAGTCCTCAACTCTTTTAATAGAAGTAGTGAGCTCTAGTCGTTGCTCAAGCACTCTTTGATCAAATGGAGAAAGAGATAGAGTAGATGTACCTATTCCTATTCCTTCTATTGCTGCAACTCCTACCCTGATAGCTTATTCAACATTTTTACTGACCTCCTGTTCTTATAGGGCTTCTCCTTTCCCAAGCACTTTCTTGATCAACCCTGAGTCTAACCTTTACAAAATTCTCATGCTTAGTAACATTTTCTCTCTAATAGGCTCATTGTCAAGCAATTTTTCCAACACCAAGTCATAGTTTGTGAGCTCTGTCTTAATAGGAGGGGTAGCCTTCATAAATTTTGTAATCTTTATGATGTTGTGAGCCATCACAAAGGCATTAATCTTGTCAATTTTCCTATCAATTATCTACAGCTGCAACAACCAAGGTGTGTTAACCTTTTGGTTGTTCTTCATGCACCAAAGATAAAATAGGTCCATCATTATACAGTTGCCATTAGATTGGCCTCTTCCATTCATATTCTAGGTAATGAACTTGTGGGAAATCCTTAGTGCTTGTCTCTTAATCTTTGAAGCCTTACTATTATTTATCTTGTAGTTTGTGGTCTCATTAGTTATGGACTTCCATAACTAGTTGACATCCACTTTAAAGGTAGGAGAAGGCTCCGTTAAACCGATAGAGGTAGCATCAAAATACCTAGCCAAGTCCTTTAGCCTAATCTTGTATTTCTTTCCAAAAAGCCTAAACTTAATTATGCTAGCCTCAGCATAAACATCATAGTCGTTCCCTAACACTTCCAATGTAATGAGGACTCTCTGATTTGGCAAAAAAGTTTCCATCCTATCACAGTAATCAAATCCTTGACTTGCTCTACCAAACTATATCTCTGCAAGTCATTCCATTCTAAGAATTTCCCACCACCTAACTGCCTTTTTGGGAATTTTTGAGCAAGTTATTTTTCTTTTTCATCTTTAAAGTGAAATTGTTAGGTTAAAGGGTCAATTATAGGCTTAGAACTTGGTTTAGGGGTATGCTCTATTTCAATTGCTTTAGCTTTGCCCTAAGGTTCTTGGGCTATTTTAGCCTTCTTCTTCTGCTATGATTCCAAGTTTGAAGGTTCTGAATTTCTCTTTTTCTTTACTGAGCAATCATAGAAGCCAGATTCTCTTCAATTTCCAAGTTATAGCTAGTGTATGAAGGTTAAGGGTTCTTCTTAGTAGATTATTTGTATCTCTTTATGGAATCAGGTTTAGGGACCATGAGTGATTGAATGATTGATGTAAGTAAAAGTACAAGAAATTGATGCAGAAATTGAGAGAGAAATGAAGAGAAAGTAGGGTAAAAAAAGAAAGTAAAATGTTTTTAGGGTATTAAGGAGTTTAAATAAAAGTTTAACGGGTCCCTTTTTTTAAAAAATATAACCAATAACAAGTTTAAAATATTAAAAGTGAACTAAAGATTGAACACAAAGTCAATTTTGAGTCTCTAGTGGAGTCGCCACTGTAAGTGTCTCAAGTTTCACTTGAACTTGCTTGTGACTCCATCTTTTTATCGATCAATGGGGGATTGAGAGAATGGGGTTCATTATATTGGTATTGACCCCATGGTGTGGTACTTGTCTTAGACTAATGGAGGATCCTTTTAGGCCGTGCACAATTCAAAACCTCAAATCCAAAGTGATGGTCATCGGGAGACCAAAGACAGGATAATATATTAGTACCATCTATAAGAAATATGAAGTCACCACCCGACTTTGGTAGGGATAAAAATTCAAAAAGGCAAATCCTGAACCTAATCTTAGTTCATTAGAAGGCTCATTTTATCTTTTCCCTATCAGAGATTAGATTCAGAAATTGGGTACAACTTGGGGAAGAGGTTAGATACCTCCAAACCATATGGATATTAGGATCCGACCTTCAGACATCTTTGGTTCACTTTTAATATTTTAACTGAGTTATTAGTTAGTTCAATTTAATGGCCCTAGGCATGCCTCTAGCGCAATCAAGCCAATCAAATCATTTCATAAATCCAAAGTGTAGTGGGGTCATTCATCATGGTATAAGGATCATTATGCATATCCATACATCCATTCAAGCATAATCAGCTAAAAGGGAGAAGGGGTCATGCATCATGGTATAGGGATTATCATACATTATCCATGCACATCATATACCATAAGTATCCATAATCATATAAGATGATGGTCAAGACCAAATTCTTGGTGTAACTTAAGTAAGTGCACTTACACTAAGGAAAAAAAAACAAGTTAATGATCAAATGACAAAAGGAAGGAAACAAAGTAAATGAATAAAACACATAAACAAAACCACATTACCATGTCTTCCATATAAAGGTACCTGAACATCCATCTAAGTCCATAATAAGCATACTCCTATATAAAAAAAAACTATCAGACAAAATAATTACAAAATACATGAACCTTGAGCACCAAAAGGGGTAAACACGCAATGCAAGACACTTGGAGGATGTTGAATGGCCTAAGGCAAAAGTCATTATGAAAGAGATCCTAGGGCTTATGAACCCTCCCTCTCTTTGCTCGTAAAAAGCTAGGCATCCATGGGCACTATTAACCATCAAGGAGGTTAAAATGTATATTAAAGTGGAGGATTGTATGGCTAAAACACTATTTACATGTTTTACACATGAACACAAACATAAAAAGAGCTTTCAATATCCTTGGAGCCATAAGTTTCTCAATTGGTCATTGCCCTAAAGTGATTGAAATAGAACCAAAATCATCACATTAAATCTCAAGTGAAAGAGCATGAAACATTGCATAAGCTGCACTTGTGAAATCATTTTAAAACCATGCCAAATTTCCTTTTTTTAAGTGAATAAGAGTCCTAGAGTTTTTTGCCTCATCTTACTCTGCTACTAGAACATTGGAACATCTCAAAAAATGATTTTAAAAAAGGAGAAATCCAGATGGAAAAGAAACAATTTTTGCAAAGTCGTCTTTTAGATAAACTAGGCTATATAGCCCAAAATGGGGGTCGTACAACCTAAAGATAGGGTTGTACAGCCTAAAATCAAATGTTATACAACCCTTATTTTCTAGGTTTTGAAAATAAAAGGTGAAAATAAGAAGAAAAAGAAGAGAAGGATAAAAGGGGTTTTGGATGCCTTTTTTTTATGATTTTTTGCCCTCAAAGGCTCACTAAATAATTTATATCCTCCAATATGCTTAGAAAATGGACCAAAATATAAAGATTATGCCTTGTTATACCTTAGAATGAGTTAAGGTTTAGGGTTTCTTTGCTAACTATAATTTGAGGGAAAATTTTGGCAGAGTTTTGTTAGGGTTTCTAAGCCTCTTATTTCCTCCTAAAAATAAGGGGTATTTATAGAAGGAGAAAGGTTCATAAGGGCCAAAAATGATTTTATTTACACCATGTCCATGTCTAATCATAGAAAAGGAGATGAATCTCCCAAATTTAAGATTTACATGTGGTTTGTACAACCAAGAATGGGTTATACATCCATCTATCAAGGCTGCACAACCCAAGGGCTTAAGGGGAGACCAATTATAGAAAGTTATAGAGGTTAAGGTTTAGGGGAAGGATGTACAGCCCTGGATGTAGGTTGTACAACCCCAGTTACTAGGATGGCAAATTGGGTTTTGGTCGTGGGTTCGGTGTTGGGCTTTAAGCTTCTCCAAGGTTTTCTAAGGCCTTTTTCTCTTCCTTTGCTGATTCTCCTTGCATTTTAGAGATGTATTTAATAATTTTAATCATGAAGCTTCGTAACTAGAGGCCTAAAACCTTATCTTTATAACCTTTAGATGGTTGTATAACTAACTTATTTATTTGTATAGCTAAGTCCTCAACCCTAATAGAAGGAAGATTTTAGAACAGTTGATGATTGACTTCCACTCAGCCATATAACTAACCTATAGTTTGTACAACTAACTTCTTAACTATACAAACATCTTAAAAACCCAAATTCTAGAATATTCTCTTATATTATCTCCTTTAGATGCAGTCTAAGCCATTTTGGCATAGGCGCACCCGTTTCCTTTCCATAAAAACCCCTTCATTTGAAAAGAGAAGGAAAGGCTCTTGAACCCTAAAGTTGTTTTATTGAAATTGCTACTTAACTCACCCAAAACATAGAAAACAAACACTAAAACCCTTTACCCTAGGATCCAAGGTAGAATTAAGGCTTTATGGCTCAATTTTGTGCATTCCTTTTACATTTCAAAGGATTATTCAAAACCCTAATGCCTCTAAGGGCAAAATAAGCTAAAAAAACATCCAAGGCATCTATAATCCTTCCACTTCTCCCTCTTTCTTTTTCCATTTTCATTTTGAAATATGAATCCTAGTAGTCTTTACAAAACTATTAGTGGTTTATACAAACCACTAAGTTGGTTATGCATACAACTAGTGAGTGTGTATAACCCACTTTATCTGAGAAAAATTAGTTTTCATCTTCTTCTTCTTTATTCATTTTCATTTCCCTTATACGATTTCCTAAGGTATCTTGTGAGCTAAAATAATAGAGTAAGGATAGATTTGAAGACCCATGACCTATATTCTTTTAATAATTGAAGCTAGGATCAAGTTAAGGGCTTTGTTTTCATGATTTAACACCATTTACTTACTCTCCTTTGTGTCTCTTCCTTTCCTTTCCATTGTGTTTTATTTGGATGTCATATTGGGTATAATTAAGATAGAGATTACAACTCCTAATGACCTTATAAGCCATTGAATTTTAATGTTTATTGCGATAGCTAGTTGCTTGACATGTTCTAACCATCATCACCATAGAGAAGTGGCTAGCTATCTAGCTTGTTCACTCCTTCTATTCTCCTTTGGATGGCCATTTGATTGAACTGGGGGAGAAAGTTCATGACCCCCAATCTTGTTATCTTTCATGTTTAATACATTGTGCAGTCATTGGCCTTATAAAAGTTTCTCCTTTGAACATGCTAATATCCTAGCCCTTTAAAAGATTAGTGATATTTCTAGGGATGCTCAAACTCTTTTAAGAAACTTTGGATGAGGATCTAATGATCCTAGGATTCCAATATGATTATTTGATTGCTTGCTTAAGGCCTCATTCATCCTTCAAATGCATTTGTATATCATTATTAAATTTTGTGTTTATGCTATATTTCCTATATTTATGTGTTTTTGCTTCACTTATTATTATCATTATCCATATATGTTTATTTGATGTTGGGGTTGTGGATAACATGATACTTAAACATAGATGCGTGTTAAGCTCTTAAACTTAAAGATAATTATGAAAATATGTAATTTGTTGATTAATGGCATATCTTAGACTTAGGGTCTTTTGATTTTTTTACGTCTTTGATTTCTTTGACAATGACTAACATGTTTTATTTCTCTTTTATAGGTGGGTTTTTATTTTTGATTTACACGTTTATTCTTATTACTTATGCATGACCACCCATATATTAGAACATGGTTATACCTCCTCCTTTAGTGAATGGTTGTAATGTTATGGATGTCGTGTGTTTGATTGAGATGGGTTAGAAACATGTTTAGGACCATTAATCATATTAATTGATCCAAGGTAGGAGTCACATGTAAGATTCTATTAGTTCAAGCACAACCCCAAAATCGACGGCGCTCACAATTCACTATAGGGATAAAGGTACATATACAAGCATAAGTAGGGAGTAAACATGCATATAAGTAAATTAACATAAAGTATGCATCATATAGAATTTTTAACCTATAAAATAAAGCACATATTATTCTCAAATTATAAGAAAAAATGAACCAAAACAACCCTTAAAACTATAAAAAGCAAGTAACTAATGTAGAAGTACGCTAAAGCAAGCTACCTCACTTTTAGGAGTTAAGATTCTAACATAATTTAGTCTATAAAGTTTGAGGCATACTGCCAATTAATGGCCAATTAGGGAGCTTAAACTACTATCCATGTCTATCATAAAACATATAAAGTGCACTATGAAGCATGAATAATAACAAGAGCTAAAGGTGATATTAACACTTGAGATATTAAACCGTGAGCCTACAAATAGAGTCCAAAGTGCTTTAGGCCAGAAATAGCGATGCAAATGAGAGATCATTGGACCTAAAATCCTCACCGAATATGTTTTGAAAGAAGATATTATGTTAGAGGCATTAAGTGGTGCAGCTCTTACCATGGGTAAAGACTAGAATGCTAAAGAATGCCGAAAGACAATCATAATGCCTAAAGATCTAACCCTAAACCACTCAGAAATACATGAAAAGGAGGAACAGAATGAGATCCTTGGGTAGCAAACCATCCTCCATTGATGTTTATCACCACCAAAGTTAAGAAAAAAGGGAGGAAGGGTAAGCTAGCCATGAAAAGGGCTAGCCTACCTTCTTTTATGATGGTAAGAACTTGAATGACAAAAATACTAGCACACATCATAAGTAACTACTTAGAATAAATGGGAATCAATGGATCATAAGGATAGTATACCCTTTTCCTTTCATATTCACCTATGGATAAACACTTTTAAATAATAGGAATAAGGTACATAAAATATAGAAGAACTAATTTATACAAGTTAAAATATATATTTTTCATTATCATTGGCTCAAAAATGAAGAATGAGGGTCATACGTTTGATAACCTACCTCTATATTTGCTATAAGAGACTTATAAAACGTTAAAAGAATAAAGAAAATACAAATGAATACATATGATAAAGTTGGCAAAGACAGTGTTGTGAATAGTTGAAAGAGGGTTGTACAAACTAACCAGTAGACCATAAAACCCTTTTAATGGTCTGTACAGATAACAAATTATCTATAACATTCACACAAAAATATAAGATTGTTCTCTAAGTTTTGTGCCTCTCATTTGTGAACATCCTTTGCATTTTGGAGGATAAGATCATATCATATTGCCTCTGAGGTCAAAGCAACCAGTCAAGAGCATCCTAGATCCCCCCCACTAAATGATTTCCTTCTTCCCTTTTCTTTTTTTCTTTTTTTTTATTAAAAACCTAGTCTATGTGGGTTATACAGACCTATTGTGGTATGCACAGATCAATAAGAAGGTTATACATATCATTTATTAGTCTATATAGCCTTATTTGATTGTGGACAGATTGTAAAAATCTTATTCTCTTTCATTTGATTTCTTGTTCTATGGTTTCTTAGGACATCTTGAGAGCTCAAATAGTAGAATATAGGGTAGCCCTCATGGCCTAATACCCATATTCCTTCAAAAATTAAGTTAGGATCAAGATTTTAACCTTATTTTTATAATTTAATGCTTATAGTTTTAATTTTATCATACATTTCCTTTTGTGTTTACTTTGAATATTCTATTTTGTGGGTTTTAGTGATGATTAAGAAAGAGTTTTATGACTCTCTATGACCCCTGAGAGCCTATGAGATTCTTGTTATCATTTATGATTATATTTATACACTAATTACCATTACTATGAAGGAGTGACTAACTATTTATCTAGTTCATTCCATTCATTTACTTTAAAATGGTTGTTTTGATTAGAGTTAGGGAGAAAGATCTACCCTTTTTTATCCTTATTATGCTTTGTTTAATATTTTAAAGGTAGTAAGCAACATATGCATGTCATTAAGCCTTTTTAAAGTTCTATTTTAGTCTCACTAACATCCTAGCCTTTAAATGACTAAGGGTGTATTCATGGATGTTTTAGCTCTTTAGAAGCGTTACGAAGAAGGGTTCAATAACTCTAGGATCCGATTTATTATTATTTCACCTAAGGCCTTTAACATCCTTCAAAGTGCATTTGCATATCATGTCTATTATATTCTCTTTTTCATGATTCATGTGTTTATGGTTATTTATTAAATTATTTCATGATTCATGTGATATTGGGCTTGAGTTGATTTAAGACTTAGAGCTTAATTAGGATCCCTCAACTTGGAGGAATTTTGGTAAGATCCACTGCCTTGATGCATTTCATTATGCATTTTTTCCTTGGGATTTTAATTTTTTAATGGTGACTAACTTATGTCTTTTTTTTGTAGGTGGCCATATGTGTATGGCAATCCCATTATGCATGTTTATGATTATTTGTTATGCATGCTCTCCCTTTAATTACTTGGATGTACCCCTCTCCCTATAAGATTGGTTGTAATGTCTTGTTGACATGATTGATTGAGGTGCGTTAGAGGCATGTTTAGGATAAGCAATTGAGTTAATTAATAACAAGGTTGAAAATGGTAAAATGTGAACCAAAGATGCCTAAAGTTCGAATCCTTAAATCCAAGCAGTTTGGGGGTGCCTAAACTCTTTGCCAAGTCATACCCAATTTTCAAACCCCATCTCTAATATTATGAAGATGAATTAAGTCTTTTAAATGACTTAGTTAGGTTCAGAATTTGTCCTTGTCCAAATTCTTGTCCTAACCAAAGTTGGGTAGTAGGTCCATACTTCATAAGGGATGATACTAATGTGTTGTCCTGTCTTAGTCCCACATTGACCTCAAATTGGAAAAAAGGCTTCCATCTCTCATAAGGCCTAAAGAATCCTTCATTGATCCAAACATAAACCATAATTTGGGGTTACTACTAATATATTACCCCCATCTTTTTGATCCCTTATTGATCTATCAAAGGTATGAGTCATAAGGAAGACCACACTAGTTCGAGTGTAACTTTGAAAATCATCTGAGTGCTCACAAAGTGTGTAAGTAATTAAAACAAAGAACTTTTAGAATACCATAATCCTAACATGGTCTTCCATTAAGATATTTAAAAATGTGTTTGACAACATGAGAATGTGATTATGTAAGATTAGCTTGAAATGTAGCATATAGGTACACACTACATTATATTAGGTTTGAATAAAAAAAAAAAAAAAAAAGGGCATCTATCATACCACTGTATAGCTTTTGATCTACTATTTTTCCTTTTTTTCATCAATGTATAACCTAATGTTTGTGCTCATGGGAGTCTTACAAAACTTACTTATATCCATGTCAAACATTTTCAATAGCTTCCTAGTGTACTTAACTTAATTGATACAGGTTTTATTTTTCCTTTCTTATTTAAAGCCCTAGAAAGAACTTGAGTTTTCACATCATATTTATTTCAAACTCACTCTTTTTAATGTTTGAAAATTTTTCACACAAGCAAATTTTAATAGCTCCCATCATATTTTTTTTTTCAAACTCACTATTTTTAATGTTTGAAAATTGTTCACATAAGCAAATTTTAGTAGTACTAAAGATTATATCATCAATATAGATTTGAACAAGCAATATATCTCAAGTGTGCTTTTTATAAATGTTGTATTATCAACTAATCATTTAGTAAAAATATTTTGCAGAGGAAAAAGTTTATTTATCATACTAAGCTTACTTCAAGCCATTAACAACCTTCGTGAGTTTAAAAGCATGATTAGGAAAAATATGATTTTCAAAACTAGGAGGTTACTCTACATAGACTTCCTGCTCTATGTATCCATTTAAAAAGCATTTATCATGCCTTATAGAATGGTAATGATAGGCAATATGACCATACATACTACAGTGACAACATTCTCTATCAAAAAGAGTATACTGCTTACTAGCTCTAGATGTTGTGTGTATAAAATGTTCCCTAGTCACATGCCTTTTATAAAAGGTTTTTCTAGGTGCATGACTTCTACTAATATAACATGAAGTTTATAGTATCTTACCTTTTGAGTGTAGCCAAATTGAACAAATTTTCTATCATACTTATATAAGCTCATTTGTTAAGAATGATTATGCACATGTCTTTAATCATACTACCTTTTAGGTTTATATAAGTGACATATAAAGACATAGTTAGCATTAGGAGGAGAAGGTTTAATACATGCATTTATACTTATATGAGTACTAAACCTTGGTGTTTAGTCTTAGGAGGACTAAGAGTTATTGTTTGCTTAGCTTTTACAAATGTTTCGCAAAGTAGAAAGAGTAAAAGATAAGGATGCATTATCTCCTAGGCCATACTTTATGTAAAAAATCCTTTATACTTTAAGGATGTAGTCAAATTGCTCCTTTCCTTTGGAAAGGCTTTGAATGTTCTCCTTGAAACTTATTTTTAGCTTTCAAAAATTCAAACTCTTTTGTAAGAGAATCGAAATTGTTAAGAGAATTTATTTAGATTCATGTTCTCTTTTTAAAGAACTATGATGAAGACTTTAAAGATTCATAACTCTTTATGACTTTAGTAATAATGTCATACAAATCTCTTCTAGCATAAAAGAAAACAATTTACCTTAATCTCCTTATCACTTTCGTTTGCAATACCTAAGTCACTTAAAGAGGTGAATTCTCCATTTTCTATGGCCATGAAATAGATGTTTGCTACTTTTTCCTCATTATCTAAGCTTTCTGTTTCAGATGCAATTAGTCATCCTAAGTAGTTATGAAGGCTTGTTTTTCATTATTAAACTAGTATGTATTAGAAGAGTGTTATTGGACTAGGTTGATCAAACCTTAGATAAATCTCTCTTTTGATCTAGATAATATAGATTAAAAGGGTCTAATACATGTGTTAAGTGTTGTTCTTGTAGAAAACAAGATAGGAACTAAGTGAAAAGTTGAATGAAAGTGAATCTCAAAGTCTCCAAAAACTAGCCTGAAATTCATGCCTAAGCCATCTAAATTGCGACCACGAATAGGATTGTGACCCCTATTTGGAACCCCATAACTGCTATTCACAAAAAAATTAGATTCTAAACCTTCAATTTGATTCATGATCTGAATCACATTAGGATCACAATTGCGACCTTCAAATCTCTTTAAAAAGCACTCCAATGGTCACCTAATGTGATTCAGATCATGAAATTTGAAGTATGCCACATGTCTAAGGAGCTATTATGAAATTTAAAGTTTACAACTAAGAAAAATGAGGTGTGACCATAACTAAATTTCAATAATGAATCAAAAAATAGTCCAATCCCATCTGTGGTAGGGCTTACAATGCACTATTATGACGTTATCCTAGATTGTAACAGCAACAGTCCTATTTACGATCGAGACATCTGCAAAGAGTAGAGCATTTCAATTACTAATTTTGAAGAAACAATTATCACATGTTACTAACTGTTAGACATATTTGAAGATCACGATCATGAAAGAGTAATTCTTAGCACAAAATGTCAATTATGATCGTGATTATATGATCTTGATCGTGCAATCCTTTAATAGGCATTTAATCCTAAATTACCTACCAAATTTTGGACATTTTCATATAGTGCCCTTAATAATGGCTCTTTGGTGGTCAGAACCTATAAATACTCTACCAAATAGCCTTAAATAAAAAAGAAAACCCCTTAAATAAAAAGAGAACTTACATTCATTGTACCTAAACTCTTATAATTTGATTTCTCAATCCTCTTTCTCTTAATTACTTGTCTACTTTATTTGTTAAGAGTATTCATTACTTGTAAAAGGTTAATTGCGAGCCTTAAACATAAAGTTTTGGGTTTTAGAGTGAGCCTTAAACACAAAGTGTAACTATGGTTAGGCATAAGCCTAAACACTATATTTTGTGTGAGCTTGTAAAACATAAAGAGAGTTAATGAAATACCCAATTAATGAATTGGGGAGTGGATGTAGGGTTGGTGAATGCCCAAACCATCATAAATTCTTATATGTTGATGCTCTCTTTTGTTTTTCCTCTAACTTTTAATTGTTCTCTATTCCCTCTAAAATTTAAATTTTCCATCAATTCAACCCTTTGCTTGGTGCATAAGGGCCAATAAGTGCTTGTCTTTTTTCTACTTTGGATAATTAGATTTGAGACATCCTTTCTCATTGTATCCATGGACATGATTTGGCTTTTTGATGACTTATTCTTATAATTTCTACTTATTTCTCCTTTCTTGTTTGAAATAGATCTCTTTAGTTGATTTAAGATGAAAGCCAACTAATCATCCTTACTGTAATCATCACTTTTATTAGAATATGTTAGTGAGGAAATGGAAAGAGTTTCAATATGTACCTTTAGTTTTTAAGGTAATATCTCTATTCCTTTAACCCTCATCTCTAGCTAGCCTTTCAAGTGTGATTTCATATGTAAGAAGGTTGCCTATGAGGTCGTCCAAATAAAGTGCCTCTAACTTTTTTGTTTCTTCGATGGCAGCATTTCTGGCTTCCCATTTTTTCTTATGAAGTGTTCTAAGGATTTTGCCTACCATATCCTCATTTTAGTATGCCTTTCTCAAACCTTTTAGTGTCCTCATAATGTCAATGAATTTATTACACATTACTATGATGGACTCATAAGGTTGATATTACAAATGTCTCATACTTATAAGCATGCATTTGTATTTTCTTCTTCTTAACTTCACTTTTCTCTTTATGTTAATTTTGGAGAGTGTTCCACTTCTTCTTTACTGATATGCACATCCAAATTTTTCATCATAAGATTTATGAATAGTAAAAAAAAAGACATGCATTTCTCTTTTATTTCTATGAATGGTTTTCTTCTCCTTAATTATCCATTCACTCTTCTTTATAGGCACCATTACTTCTCTTACCATCTTGGTTAGAGTTTCTCTTCCTTCTTCAACCATATCACATATCTATAGTTTCACTATCTTAAAAGATTTTCATATTATTCTTCTAGTAATCACAGTCATCACCTTTAAAGAATAGAGGCTAGTGGATTGATTATGAATCTTCTTGGAATGTAATGTCTTTGCTTTTTGAACTAAAGTGTTGGACTAGGCTGTGTAAACCTAAGTCAAGACTCTTTTTTTATCTTAACAATATAGATTGAAAGGTTCTAATGTCAATTTTAAGTATTATTTTTACAGTTTATAAGAGTTATCTTCAATAGAAGTCAAAATCTCTGTCTTTTAGAAAGACATCTAAATTTATTATCGGTATTCCCTAAATCGTGATTGCGATACTACTATAAAAAAGGATGATGTTAGGTTAGAGGAATTCGCAGGGAAATTCACAACCGCTACATAGCCGAAGGAATCGAGCTTGAGTTACAGAGGAATTCGTGGTTTCATTCGCACCAAAGACATAGTTATCTCACAACCGTGACTTTTGATAATTGTTTGAATGCAATGTTTATATTTTCCTGGACAACCAATGGATAGTTGACACGTGGACTAGCTGTTGGACACAGACGGTGTTTTTCATTATAATTTTTAATTCCACAATGGAAATTAGAAATTTGTGACTGCGAAATGGGAATAGCAACCACGACTTCCTCCTGACAAGTATTTAATGCTAAATCTGCCTAACACATCTTGGAGATTTATTGATAGTTTTAGAGTAACTCTTTTTGGTGGATATGGGCTATAAATACTCCACCAAACTGATGTTAATGCAAGAGAAGAACTATTAGTAGTGCTAAAACTCTTGCAAAGTTAATTCTCTTGTTTAATTTCTTATTTCTTTGTACATAGTTTAGTATGAGCTTTAAACACCTTGTGTAGGGTTTGAGAGTGAGCCCTTGATTAGAAAACTTTTATATAGGTTTGAGTGTTAGCCTTGAGAAAACACTTGTAAGGTTTGGTGTGAGCCAAAACACTAGATTGAGTGTGAGCCTTGGGAAAACACTTGTAAGGTTTAGTGTGAGCCTTGGGAAAACACTTGTAAGTTTGGTGTGAGCCTAAACACTAAGTTGAGTGTGATCCTTGGGAAAACACTTGTAAGGTTTGGTGTGAGCCTAAATACTAAGTTGAGTGTGAGCTTGTAAAACACTAGTGATTGAGTGAAATACCCAATTGGTGAATTATGGAGTGGATGTAGGGTTGGGTAATACCCGAACTACTTATATGCATTCTTCTCCTACTGTTCCTCTAATCTTTCATTTTTGTGAGCATCCTTCATAATCAAAAGTTCAAATTTGCCACCAATTCAACCCCCCTTCTTGGTGCACTAAGGCCAACATAAAGCTTTCAAAGAAACCTACTCTGAAACCCCTTATTGTCCCAAGATGTCCTATAAGAAGGGTCAATAGGCTAATGGAAAATAAAAGAATTTAGAAATACATGGAAGAACCAAACATAAGAACACTAATATTTGTAAAGGTTCAACTTAAGCTTTGGCCTACTTTCTCTCCTCTAGATCCCACTACAGAGTTCCACCTAATAAATAACTTTCACATGTTATTCAAACATTTACAAGTGAGTGAATAACAACATTTATGCCTTAACATGGGTGAACTTACTAAACATTACTAAAAACCTAGAGTAGATAGTTTCTAAGCATTATCAAAACTTACCTAAGATGGATTTGTAAATACTGTTTAAACCTTTAACAAGAATAAGTCTATGGTTTCCCAACCTAAGGAGGATTCCACATATAAAGATAATAATTAGTTCTTAAAAGAATTACTCTTAACCCTTAAGCTTAATCTTTTACTATAAAGATACAAATAATCATAGTTACTTGAGATAAATCTTGAGTTGAGTTTGTTGGAGTAGCTTTAAGTAGCTTATTCCTTTCCTTTCCATAAGATAACTCATATAACCTTTTCGAATTTGCAATAAATCCCTTATTCTCAAATATATATATATATATATATATCCCTTCTTAGTATATAGTGTAAGTAAGGGTTTGGTCCACAAGGAAGCAAAGTGAATTAAGTATTAGATAACTAAGTACTCTAAATGTCTAGGATAGCAAAGCAAATCAAAGAATAGGGCAAACTAAAATAACAAAGTAAGTAAAACTAAACTAATGTAATAATAGAAATCAAATATACATACAAATCAAACTAGACAACACATATTCAAATGAAACAACCAATGATCATGAAATGTTGTAAAATGAATTGAACGGAGGATCAACCTAATGTCTTTAAGTGTTTATCTTTAAGTCAACCAAAGATGTCTATGAATAGAACTATACTCACTCTCACTTTTTGTATAATTGTAAACATAGAAGTTATGCTCCATGTCAATCCTTTAAACCCTTTAGAGTAAATTTCCTCTCTCGAATCTAATCCTTTAACCTAAGTGAATCTAATTAGTTTTTCATCAAAAAAGCTAAATCTCATTATGAATCCTTGACTAACACATCATATATGGTGATCAATCATATATAAAAATAATAATTCATAATCAAACTCAAATTTGAATTCATTTATAAAAAAGAAAATGATCAATTCATTGTTCCATAGAATACTGCAATCTAGTCTATACAACTTAGCCTAAATACATGATTAAATCAAGAAAGCAAACATAAGAATAATAGAACATAAAGAGAGAGACATAAAGAGAGAGAAGAAGTGCAGAATGAAATAAAGATCTAAAAAAGTCTTTACTCTTTGGAAAGGTTGGACTTCTGTTGGAACTCTAAAGGAAACTAACTACAAATTGGAAGAATAACTCCTTTTACAAATAACTAACTTTCTCTTTCTAACACTTCTTGATTTTTCTTGAATGCTTTATTAATGATTTTTGATGTCCAGATATAGGCTAAGTCCATGGATTTATAAGCCTTAAAGTGCCCTAAGTTGTGCTAGTTTCGAAGAGGTGCCCTTATGAAAAGGTGTGAGGAAGGGATGTTGTAACTACTCGGCACACTGGTGTTGACTCAAGGTCCACTCAGCACAGATGCTTTTTTATATGGTCACTGTGCCGACTCGGCACAGTTTGTCAGTACAGGTGATGGACCAATTTCTTCGTTCCTTGCTCAATTTACTTTTTTCTTCCATCTAAGGCCTCGTAACACACTTGTATGCCAAATTTAAGCTAAAAAAGGTCTACAAAACATGAAACTTACATAAGAACTATTAAAGAAAAGCTAGGCTTAAAATCATAGACAATACTGATAAAAAAAAGTATACTAAAAACAAAAGAAACATAGACATAAAATCCCTATAACAATATACTAACTTGCATCATATCATTTATGATCATTAAAACAGGAATTAACATGTTTAGAGTTCAATAGTTTCTTTGTCTTTAATACATTTTATCTTACTCTTCATTCCTAAAGTTTCCTTAACCTTGTTAGGTATGGGTAGTTCATTTAGCACCCGTACCTTTATAATGCCATATTTCTTATGCATTATTTCAACTTTGTAAAATTTTGGATTATTATTGAACTTATAGATCTTCTTACATTACCCAAGCCTCTTTTTCATAGTTTTCTCTAAGTGCATTAACCATATCTTTTCTTTGCCTTGAAATACCTCTAGTTTAGCCTTAAACTTGCAATGGTTTCACTTAGAACTTTCTATTTTAGGTCTTCATGAGCCTAAGATGGAAAGGCTGCCTAAAAGTCAATCTACCAAACACATCTCTATTTGGTCAATGATTGGTCCATTTTCAATCTTGCTTTAGAACCAATCAAAATGTTTTTACTTCTCACATTCATCCTTTTAACCAAATATCTAATCCTCTTTTGTAGGTGACCATTAAGAATTAAACCTTGTCTTTTCCTTATAAAATCCAAATCAATCAATTTGTGCTAAACATCTTTAGGCCTATGATCAACTGATTATTGATACTTGGAATTTAAAAATTCTAATTAATCAAAAAAATGAGTTAGTTTTTCATTTGGATGATGAACTAACCATATATCTAATATTTTGTTTTGGTTATCTCCATGAATTAGAATTTCCATACTCCTTAGCACAATCTATCTCACTCTTTTGCAACTATAGTTAATGCCTTTTACTCAATCACTGGTGTTGCATATGTTACCCTTGCAAGTTCACAAATCGCTCAAGTAATATAATGATAAGTAGAGATCATTCCCACAATGATTGTTTCATACAAGCACCAATAAAAAATTAATTTTTCTATTATCTATCAACTGAAATAATAAGATACTAATAAACAAAAAAAATTAAAATTACAAAAAGTAAATAATCAAAATTGAAATTAAATAAAAGAAACTCGTAAGACAATGATTTGTAAGTAATTCAAGTACACCACAATACTATTCCATAAATATATCCAAAGAATTATTTCAATTGAGATTGGATTATGCTTAAAGATGGATTTTCTTAAAAATATGTTTTTTTTCCACTTTGATATCCTTATCCAAAATAGGTTGCACGTCACGTAAAAGACAACTTGAAATTAACTTTAAAATCTAGATCTTATGCCTTGTGTAGCCTAATGCATGGCCATGTCGTGGCCTATGCACAATCTACTAAATAAAAATATGCTTATGCTGACTGATCAACTCTGCATCACTATATGGTCCATTGCATGGCCCATGTAACACTAAAAAAAATCACAATTTCAACTCTTTTTCAAGAAATTCCTGCGAGAACAAAAAGAAACAAAAAATTAACTAATTCTAAAATAAAACACTAAAAAATAAAAAATAAAACTCCTAATTTATAAACTGAAATATGTGTTAAAAAGATTCTTATCAACCAACTTATTTTACTTACTTTTGCAAACTAGCTCGAACTCTATATAGCAAGTTAGGTTAATTAACTTAGTTAGTGCTTTCAAGACTTTATTACCTTGCTCATGTTTTAAGTTCTTCCTTATATTATTCCCTAGCTTCCTTATAAACAATAGGACTTTCTCCTTTTACCTTAATCAAATTTGATACAATAGACATTATTCGCCTGGTAAATGGTTCAATTTTGAATAAGGCATTGTTATTCTTTAGGAACACTAATCTTGCCTCATTAATCACATTATAAATGATGTTCTTGAAATTAATACAATTATTAATAAAATGCTTATAAGTGTTACGATATTTTTACCCTTGTAATCTTTAATTGAAAGAATAATATGCCCATTAAAAAGCTTCAATTACTTATCCTTTTACCAAGCGATCAAGGATAATGTTTGTTAAGGTTAAATCAAATGAATTTTCTTTAGCTAATAAATTGTTTTTAAACCTATTAATTTTCTCCTTTAATAGTTGAGATTTTGCTAAAGCTAAGCATTTGTATCCCTTTTTGGGCACTAACATAGCTAAGTCAATTTCTCCATAGTTTAATTCAGATTGATCATCAAAATCGATAAAGGTAATATAGGAATCATTATAATAATTTCCTTTAGAAGATGTTTTCTTTTGCTTCACTCCTTATAATAATTGCTCAAAGCCTTCCACTCTTAAAGCCAATGTGAAAAAGTCGTTGAACTTATACCTTTTGAAGTGTTTTCTTCTCTCAAATTGAAGTTGTGAGCAGACTTTCATTATACTCCATATGATTCATGACCACAAACACTATTTTCTACACCATTACAATCTAAAGGAATAAAGAACTAAGCCAAATATGACTAACTTAGAGATTTTAGAGTCACTACTTAATAAGATTGAGACAAAATGGATAATAGTCGAACTCCTATGTGCGAGAATTTGATGCCCTTACTACCCTTTTAGAGTTAGATTTAGAAACTAGTAAGTTATTAAGAAAATGACCTTATGAGATTTATTAATGACTGAACTATCTATTAGAGTCATTTGCATTAAGACATTATAATTTTAGACTAGTCTTCTAAATATGCATAAACATAAAATTATATATATATATATATATATATATATATATATATATATATATATATATATATATAACAACATGCACCTCAACAACATAGTAAATAATAAAGTAATAAGGGAAAGTACAAAAGAAAAAGCATTATAACTGTAAAAAAAATAAAACAGGCAACATAAAGACATAATAATAAATAAGAGTTAAGAATTAAAATGAGTAGAACACACCATTGAGGAGTGAGGATCGTGCATACATACCAAAGAGACATGCACACATGTTACCAAAGAGACATGCACACATGTATGAGGAAAAAATAGGCATATAAAAGGAGTCAGGCCCCCCATATATGAGGGAAAAATAGGAATGTAAAAGTAGTAAGGCCCCCATATATGATACTTGATATGTCCCTCATGTATAGACATAATGAAGTCTTTAAACTAGGTTGTTTAGTGAAAATTTTAAGCTAAAGGCTTTGAGCCAAGCATTTAAAAGATTAGAAAAGCTTGGAAATGTTTTAATCTTAGATAGTTTTTAAGGAAGAACACAAACTATTTAGGGAATAGCTTTTAGACACGTTAAGGGGACTCTTAGAGTGAAAACTTAATATAGGAATCGTTGAATCAACCTGTATTCATAAAATAAAACTTTTACACATGTGTGATGCATATGTATGTATTTGGTGTATGTAAAAGGATAATTTTCATCAATTTTAGATAAAATCAAGCCACATGCATGCATATACATGTTTAGTGCGCATAAGACGATTCTTATACATGTATGCAATAATATAGTTTTTTAGGTGTTTTAACTCATTTTAACTCAGTGTCCTTGAGTTTTCCTCATCTTAAGGTGTTTTCTCGTTAAGAAACTAGGTTATACTCCATCCTACACCATATATGAGCTCTTATTAGCTATCATCATTAAGCTATCATCGTGGTTTGAAATCACAGTCAAGGTCGAGTCATAGACATGTTAATATGTCATGGATAGTTTGTAACAATCACGACCAATAGTATCATCATTAAACAATCATCAGGGTTTTAAATCACGGTAACGGTCATGTTGTAGACATGTTAGTATGTTGTAGATAATTTGTAATGGTCGTGGCCAACAATATTAGGAATTTTTTCAAAAAATTCACAATATAACTAAAATCAATATATATATTGAAGAGTACATAATAGCAATAATAAAAATATCTAGATTAGTAATTAATCAAGTATAACTATTTAAATTATAAGACATAATCAAAGGTTTATCACTAATAATAGTTGTTTGTTAATGAGTACATAAATATTAATAGTTCATCTAAGCAATATAATAATAAAGTAAATATAAATATTTCAATCACATTATACAATTGATGGTTACCACCAAAAGGAGTGGCATTGAGGATCTCGATAACCTTGACTACCATATTGATCACCTTGATTTGGATTTGATGTACTATCATTTTATGATCCTATAGTTGCAAAGATATCAACAAAAAGAGATATATCTAAATCACCATGCATTATTTCTTGATAAATTTGCAGTGCTCCCCAATAAGGAGTTAGATATCCATGTGATTGATTCTTCCCCTAAGATAATGATTGATCTTAACTAATAGAGTTTGAGTTATCACTAACACCTATATTCTAGTAACTGTATATAGAAGAATGTGAGCTATAATGATCAACTCCCTAATCATGTCCACGACTATAATTAAATTCATATCCACAGCTAGAACTAAATTCATGTTGTCTTTCAAATCCAGGAGAAGGACAACTAAGATCTGTATTACCATGATGAGTAGACTCTCTAATAGGTGTTTAGGTAGAGCCATAGTTATGTTACCTTCTTATGAAACTTGAAACATAATCCTCACAATAATTTCCACAAACTTAAGCTATTGTTTCACCATAACAAGCACTAGAACTAATACCATCACCACTACCCCTCCACCGCCATCGCTACCATTGCCCCTTCCATCACCACAACCACCATCATCATTAGCATCAACACCTTTATTAATATTATGATCATCAATAACATTATAAGCATTTTAACCATCAACAACTGGGGTATCTTTCTCATCATTCATATACAATTTAAGTTTTGCCCATTGAGCAAAGGAGCATCCCTCTCTTTTATCCATGGAGATAATAGATCTTTTGTAAAAATATAATCCAAATTTATAGGATTATAATTATCATTCAGCTTTTATTGACTCATTCTCATGGTGTGTCTTGATTTTAGTCTCATATTGTAGTGCACATAAACTAAGTCATGTATACTTTAACCTATTTATACTCCTTATATGAAATAAGTAAAATGTACTGCAATTTCTTTCATAATTTAAGGCTGGTGTTGTTTGGTTTAGAACTTTAACTGTTATCTTTTAAAGCTCTAGTGCACTTTCGCCATAGTTTATCCACCACTCAGCTATAATATTTAATAATAAAAAATATATTAAGACATATAACTATATAAGTATAGTTATAACATAAAATTTAATAAATTTAGTATATTATATACATGTAAGAGATTTAGCTATGGATCTTTAAGCAAATGATGATCCAAAAGATCCTTCCTTATATTCAAAATGCTGACACTGTGTATTTGCATTGAAAAATTCATGCTTTGATTAGTTAATATAATGATATAACAAATGAATTATCATTCATGGACATAATAACTAGTATAAAATTTTACTTGTAATGTTACTTTGACCACATTATCTAGATTTGTCTCTAGCCTTTGAATTACATTTTTACTCCTTCCTTTACTTTAGCATCATTAGCAATATCATGAGGTCCATATTGATATTGAGGATTAAAGTAGTAACCTATGAAATAAAAATGTAAATAACATGAATATTGTTTATTGCTATAAATAAGGCAAATATCATTAAGTATCTTGAGGAATTATTATTTATTTTATTACCACATCAATAACATTTATGCTTTAATAGAAATACTCACCAGCATAATGTAAATCATGATGCAATTGAAAACTCCATCTATCATCAATAACCCTCATGTATTTCTTATATTATCTGCAACTCTCCTCTATAGCTAGCTGGGTTGGTTCTATTGCCTCCAATATAAATCCCATAGTTAGCTTCTCATCTCCATTAACTAATTATAAAAGTTTTAAAAACAACTTTTGTATTTTCAGAATTAAAACTGTTTTTTGTCCAAAATTTTATTCCTTCATTGGTTTGACCTAAAATTATTTATGTAACTTCTATTGCTAAAAGATTTGTCATTCAACTATATCTTAACTTCATAAATTTCTCTGATTCAAACATTTGTCTCAACTATATTTGATGTGGAACAACGTTTTGTAATGTAATGAAGTTAGTGGCAAATCAAGTGATACCTACGCAAAGAAAATCTATTCCATTTGTGAATTTTTTTTCATGTAGTCAACTACCCAATTGTAACTGTAGATAAATTGAGTGATTTTCCTTACATGTTTAATAACTGATTGCTCCATTATTTTATTTCCCATATCTTTCAAAATTAAGTCAATATAATAGGCACTGTAAGTTGTACAATACAAATTTTCACAAATATTCATTAGTATCTTCCTCACATCTTTCATTGGAGTAGTATTATTAATCACTATTTGTACAACTTTCTCTTCACCAACCTCTTCAATAACTTTCTTCATTAAACCAAAATAATATTAACCATCTTTTGTCTTAATAGATGTTGTATCTACAAATTTATGGTAAACAATGCCATGATTTGAATAAATAAGAAAGTTAATAATATGCATCTTATTACTTATCATTGATGTCCATCCATCACGTATTATTGTCACGCCTCTTTCCTTCCAACTTCTTCAGATAGAAGCTATATACTTTTTCATCAAAATGAACTCTTTAAGAAGAAATAATTTAGCAAGTTCATATGCAGTAGGTGGAGGAATATTTAGGCCCACTTCACATGTAGTTCTTAACAATGGTCATGTGTATGGTGAGTCAAAAATAGAAAAAGGCAATTTATTTTGCACAACAAATTGACCCATAGCATTCATCAATTTTCCTTTATTCTTTCTAAACCATTTGTCTTAATTGAAGCTTCTTCTCATGCTCATATTGTAATTGCACTTTTGTTGCTTTTAACTTATTAATTGGTCTTGATAAGGGTGGGGGAGTAAAAGTATTGTAGCCAGTAAATCGACCTTCATATTCAACTTCTCTCATTTCTCCAACACTAGCAAAATGTTTCAGTTTTTATCTCATTGATTCGCAACCATCCACTACCACCACTTTTATCACAGTTACTTCCTCTACTTCTTCTATAAGCATCTATCTCATATTACCTGTGACTTTCTACCTTTGCATATTCTTATATTTCATCTTCATTGAAGGAATCATCTTCATCGAAGGAATCATTACTCATGTTCACTCTAGTAATTTCATCTTCTAAACGCTTTTTTTGAGATTTTGTTTTCACTCTTCTTGGCTTGATTTTTCAATTTTTTTTCACTCTTCTTGGCTTGATTTTCATCTAATACTTTTTTCATATAAAGTTTGATATTTTTTGAAATATTTAGGTAACCTGTTATTTCTCCCTCTTTGTGTGTCAAATGTTATTTCAAGTATGTAATTCCTCCTATTATTGTACGACCACATAAGTTACAGATAATAGTCCTTATACTTTGGCCAATAAGAGTTGCAAACTTCCTCCCAATATCATTACTAGGTCTCCAATATTTGTGTCCTTTATCTGCACTGTTTGTCTTGGAACATGACATTTTTATTTCAGATAATCGATGTGAAATGAACTATAAAATAAATTTGTAAGTCTTTAATGAATGTAACAATATTTTATAATGATAATGGAGTTCATGATATTATGTTATTTTATAGATGATGAGAGGTTATAGATTCTATATAACTTACCAATTTTATTTTTATAATTAAAAGTGATTTATTTTCATAACCTTATATTTTATTTAGTAAGAGATAGATAATAAAAATTATTATGAAGGCAAAAATAAAGCAAAATGATTTTTTTAATATATATCACTTATGTATATGAAATACAAAAACTAAAAAGTTTTTTATTTACACAAAATAGACTTAATGGTAAATTGATAAAAAAAAATAAAACTATAATTTTATAATTCATAATTATTATACTGCATTATATAGTTAAATGGTAAATTAATAAAATTAATAAACAAAACTATAATTAAATTAAAACTATATAGGCAAAATAAAATAATATCATACATAAATAAGTATAAATTTTTTCTAAAAAATAAAAGTCATATACTACTTCACATATGAAAAATTTCTCCAATCTTTTACAAATCAAAATTATATTTCTTTTGTATTTCTCTTAAATAAATGATGTTAAAATATGTAACTATGTTATGAAATATTTATTGGTAGACCTAATCATTGAATTTAACACATAAATTGATAAATTATTTCAGTTGCTCTATTAGTGTGATTTAAATATTTGAAATTGACTAATATTAATTTTTTATTATTCTTAATTATTAAATTATATTATATAATTAACTTGCAAATTGACAAAATTAAAAAATAAAAGTATAATTAAAAAGTTAAACTATATAGATAAAATAAAATAATATCAATAAATACTCATGTTTCCTCAAAAATAAAAACTTATATACTAATTTACACATGAAATAGTCTTCAATCTGGAAAAAAAAGAGATATTTCTTCAAATATGTAACTACATTATGAAATATTTATTGATAGACCTAATTATTAAATTTAAATCATGAATTAATAAATTATTTTAGTTACTATATTAGTATGATTTCAATATTTAAAATTGACTAATATCAATTTTTTTATTATTCATAATTATTGTATTATATTATATAAATAAATGATAAATGAATATAAATAAAAATCATATATCATTTCACACCTAAAAATGTATAATATTCTTTAAAAAATAATTAATGTAAAACTTGTTGAGGATAATGTAAATTTTTTTTTTTATTGTATTCCTCTAATATAGCTCAACTATAACCCTAGTTGTATTATAAATACTTTATACCCTTGCAATATATTCTGATATACAATAAGAACACAAATTTCACTCTGTTATTATATGCTTTGTTTTGAAAAAAATCATATCTATCTCTATTTTGAAGAAAATTCAAGTGTGGTATTTTTTTTCTATTTATTTTGTCTATTTGCTCTTTCAACATTCTTCCCTTTCTTTTGTTCATTTCAATTTCAGAATTATTGGTTTTGTTGGTACAAAATTCTCTGTTGATTTTGTTTTTTCTTTTCATACTATTATTTTGTTTATATCCTCTGTCATGTTTTGAATTATCAGTACTGTTCGTACCAGATCAATAATGATATATTGTCTACAATTTGAATTTCTCCTTTTAATATCGATCAATCTCATATCGACTATCTCAAATTCCATTACAATACGTAACGGACGATGCTCTTTAAATCCCTGGCTATCATAATAAAGACCATGTTCAAAAATTCAGTATCAACAAAGCTCTTGAGTAAGTCATCGTGACTTTGGTAATTGAGTAAGTCATCCAGCACTTGATGCTATCAGTTGCAGCTTTTTTGCATAGATGTGACATGGAGGCTGATTATTATAATTCTTGAATATGATCTTTTAACTCGTCAAGCTTGTCTTGAAAATTTAATACATTCTCTATTAGTATGTAATATACCACCGAGCATGTCAAAAAACGTTGAGCATGTCTTAAGTCAACAACAAAGGTCCTTTGTATAGGGATTTAATTATAAGATCTTGATCTGTTAATACAATGAATCATATCCTAATTAGCTTATTATGTGAGATTCTGTAAATAGAGCTTGCCACATCAAATCATAAAATTTGTTAAAAGATTATATATATATATATATATATATATATATATATATATATATATATATATATATATATATATATATAAGAATTTTTGTTTTATA
>CATIWR010604445.1:0-12086 GCA_949677035.1 Omphalea diandra | reverse complement strand
TCTAACGGCTAGTCCACGTGGCAGCTTCTTATTAGTTCACCAGGAAAATATAGTCGTTGTCTTTTACCTACTTTCAGAAGTCGCGATCGCGAGTTTTCTTGCATAGGCCGCGACAGAGGCCGCAAATCCAACTGCCAAATTGGTTAACTTTCTTCCACAAGGATCGCGGTCGCTACCCGCAAGATGTCTCCGCGATTTTTGACTTCCAACAGTCTTCTGGAACACTTGTCAAGTTGTGGTTGTGAACTTGCTTCCCTCTTAAATTTCTTTGAAATTCGCGGTCGCGACTCAGCCGAGACTTCCACTGCGAATTAATCTGTATCAATCTGACTTCTTTCTTTTCAAGGATCGTGGCCGAGAATGGCACTGCGATTTCGCCTGCTTGATTTTCAACATGACTTAACATGAGTGACGATCGCGAATCCTAGGTTGCGATCACGATTTTACATGTTACTTTGGAATTCATCAACTTCTTCATTTCTTCCTGAGAGATTGATTCAATTCTGCAAGAACAACACTTATTTGAAATATTAGTGATGATCAATTTACTTTGTCAAGATCAAAAGAGGTTCTAAACCTAGGATTGATTATCCTAGTTCAACAACAAGCTTTCCAAATAGCACCTGTAGAAGTAGTTTTTAACTGGTATTAGAAAATACTATGGTGTAGAATTGCCTTCTCAAGAAAATAGAGACTAAAGTTGATCAAGTCTCTCTTTAAATGCATTAGATGGATACAAAACTTTCAAATTGAAGAAAAGCATCAAGATCTGGTGAGGATGATTAAACAAAAAGTTTACTCAACTGATTTTCATCAAAAGATTGATGAAATTCAGAGGTTGAAAGACCAACTTGCTCATACTAAAAATGATATAAAAAAGAAACCTCCAATGCCCCAACCTATACCTTTTGAGATACCCTTTCTAACCTTTTTTCCATATGAACCTAAACCTATATCTTTATACACACCAACCATTGTATATATTTGATCATTCACAATGTTGATTGGTACTTCAAGAACATTTTCTTTTGGATTGACTTAGTTGCTTTGGAGGACTCATATAAAGATGAATTTGATTATTCATGCTGCTGAGAATATGAATTGACTGTTGAAAAGAAAGAAATTAAGGTTATAGCTTTATCAAGGAAATAAGAGATTAGGTTTATCATCATGGTTTTTAAAGGATCTGAAGTTTTAGTGAGTGGTTTTTCAATGGATTTAGTTGAAGAAGCATTTGCATGGTGGTATCTTTTAGTTTAGGGGAAGGTTCAGGTTATATGGGAAATTTTACTAATTTTAATTTTTTATGGAAGAGGTTAATGGAAAGACCAACTTGTTCTACATTTGTAGTAATTTGTATGTATAGAGATGTAGGTTTAGGTTGATATGGTGAAAAGGTTAGAGAAGATAGCTTAAAAGGGTCAAAAGGTATAGGTTGGTGTGCTAAAGGTTTCCTTTTCATATCATTTTCAATATAAGCAAGTTAGTTTTTTTAATCTGTGAATATCAATAATCTTTTGATGAAAATCAACTAAGTAAATTTCTATTCAATCATCCTTATCAAATCTTAATGTTTTTCTTCAATCTACAACTGTAGTCTCACCATAAGAGACTGAATATCTTTTCATGACTTGAAAGTTTTGTATCCATCTGATGCATTTTAAGAGAGACTTGATCAACTTTAGTCTATATTTTATTAAGAAGACAATTTTGCATTAGAGCATGTTGGGCGAACAACTAAAGGGCCAAGTCTAGCATCCTACTGTCTGTGTGAATTCAAAATGTGGCACTGTCTACTATACAAGTATAAGGAAATAGAGTTGCACCTTCACTAACAACTATGACTTTTAGTGTAGTGGTAAGCATTTGATCCTAACAATTGGTATCAGAGTAGGTCATGAGTTTGAATCCCCTAAAAGGCATGGTGTTGTAGCAAGTGGCTGGTAGTTATTAGGGGGGATTATTGGGTGGAGGCCTAGAGGGCCAAGTCTAGCATCCTATCATCAGCGTGCATTCAAAACTTGGTGTTGGCTACTATGCAGTATAAGGAAATAGAGTTGAGCCTTAGCTAATAACTATGGCTTTTGGCATAATGGTTTAGGGTGTCATATAAGGATATGGAAGCATCAAATAGTATCATTCGAGCTTATGATGATAGTAGAAGGCCAACCATTAGTGTGTTTAATACCATGGTAAAAGTTTAGATTATAGAGATGATAGTGAAATTTATACTGCTAGACCTTCCCATTACATTTTCATTATTATTATGGAGACTGTGGTATCATTCATTGAGAGGAGTGTCATCAACAGTACTTCAAAAACTCAAGATTCCCTATAAAGGTGAGGTGTTATTGATCTACGTGAAAATTTAAGAGATTGTGTTGACACTAAGCATAATTGTCCTATATATTAGAGATTCCTAGGTTACTGGGATTATAACTTGGTTGATATGAAAGTTATCAACATCATGTAGATTATAAACCATATCCTAGAACATGGACTAGGAAAAAACTTTATGAATGTATTTAAATTCCTAAAAATTCCTATCCATACCACCATAAGAGGTTTAGATTAACAAGAAAGGGGAGGAAAGTTTGAGATAAGAGATATGTATGGACCTTTGTCTAATTTCTTCACGAAAGAAAAAAAGGTTGTTAAAGATGTCAAAAAGGATACTACTGGGAAAGATGAGAAACATGTGGAAGATGATTCAATGGATGATATTGAGAAAGTGTTATTTTTTATGCAAGTTAGGGAGGTAGGTTATCTGAATTACTGGGACTTATTTGATGAAGATAATGCAAAGAAGAAGAATGGTAAGCAAGTTATAGAGACTGAGGACATGTAGGGGTCAAACCAATCTACAATTTTATATAGGCCTCAGACTACTTGGCCATGAAATTGTAAATAGAAAAACTCTAATGAAGAGCACCAATGATATTAATAAGATATACACCTTTGGCCAACTAGCAAAGATTTTAAGAAAAAGTAGCTTAGAATGGTAAATCAGTATACACCCCTTATGGCTTTGGAGTAGGGTAATATTGGGTTATGCAAATTTCTTGAAGGGACATACATAGGAATGACCTTAGTAGACATTAAGGACATGATTATGAGTTCCATTAAAGATGTGGGTAATGATGATGAAACATAAGGTCAAACATCAAAATTTTAACAGACTGAGTTGGATAGGGTGGCATTTTAGGGAAAGTTTGATAAAAGTTAAATTGGGAGATGACCAAATGAATCGGGATTTTAAGAAAGTGGTGAAGGACAGAGCTAGCATAGAGACTAAAAATAAAGTGAGCTCTAAGTAAGCTAGTAGTTTGAATGTCATTTCTAAGGTAATTGGCATATAAAAAGGATAAAGAAAAAGAGAAGATCAATGTTGAAGGGACTCCTACCAACCAACCAAAAGAAGCTTATTTTTCAAATGACTATGATATTTTTATCTTTACCATTTTTTAGGATGATGATGTATTTATTTTTAAGTTTAAGGAAAAGAATGACGAGAAAAGAATGACGAGTTTGTTTACTTGTGTGATGGGCTTCTTAATGGTAATATGCATAACATGCATCATTTATTGAGCATATTTAATATTAATTTAATGCATGCCACTACATTTAATCTTGGCACATAAGAAAATCTAAAAATCTTTCTTATTATAAGTGATATTATGCCCAAAGAGCAAAGGAAGTTTGAGTAGTTGTTCAGGAAGTGTCAAAGACTTTTGCTTAGACATATGAGGATATGCCAGGGTCAATTGATGAATAGCTGAATACAAGATTCTAACTTATCTATTCATGAGACTAATAGAATAGAATCTTAGATAGATGAGAACAAAATGAGTTCAATTGGTGAAGAAAGGGGTGACAAAATAGTTAAATGTAAAATTCCTTAATTGACTATCCAAAATGGTTGGCCAACATAGTACCAATTCCAAAGAAGGATGAGAGAGTGAGGATATGTGTAGACTATAAAGATTTAAATAAAGCATGCCCCAAAGATGATTTCCCTTTACCCACATTAATGTGTTTGTGAATATCGTTACAACCTATACTATGTACTCCTTTATAGATGGATTTTCTAGCTATAACCAAATCCTCATGGTTATTGTGAATAAAGTAAAGATTGATTTCATTATGGAGTAGAGGATATATTGTAACACGGTGATAATTTTTGGATTATAGAATGTAGGAGCAACTTACTAGCAAATGGTGACCACCTTGTTTTATGTCTTAATCCATAGAAAAGTGGAGGTATGCATAGACAATACTATGCTGAAGATTGAGACAAGTTAAAAACACTTTTAAGCATTGAAAAAGTCTTTAAAGAGAGTTGACCAATATAACTTGAGACTTAATCCTAAGAAATTTGTATTTGGGGTTACATCCAATCAATTGTTGGCAAATGTGGTAAGTGAAAAGTGTATTGAAGTATATCCAGATATGGTAAAGGTCATTTATTAAATGCCCATACCAAAGATATAAAAGAAAGTTTAAGGTTTCCTAGGCGATCTCTAATACATTAATAGATTCGTAGCTCAACTCACTTCAATCTGTGAACCAATTTTCAAATTACTAAGGAAAGATAAACCAGTGATGTACAATGAACATTGTCAAAAAGGCCTTAGAGAAGATAAAAGAATATCTTGACAATCCACCAATGCTAAAATCCTAAAAAATGAGAAAGACATTATTCTATATTTGACAATATAAGAGAGCTCTATAAGGATGATGTCGACATAAGAAGATGAGGAAGGGAATGAGTCCATTGTGTATTATCTTATTAAGAAATTTCTTCCTTATAAGGAGAAGTACAATAAGATAGAAAGGACTATTAGGTTTTGTAGAATAAGCACAGCTAAAAAATAAAATTTTTATGTACAAAACCCCACACCAGATCCACGCAATTCAATTAAATTGAAAAGAAGGATGCAAAAATCTTACTAATTCGAATAAGAGATGTAAGACCATTGAAAGGTACAGAGGTGGTTTACACTGGTAACACTAAACCTCTTGCTTGGAGTCAGATTAAGAGTCACTAAAAATAATCTTCTTCTACAAGTTTCCATATGAATAGGTTGCCCCTAAAAACATAAAGTGTGCTAGCACTAGGGTTTTCATGACTTTGTTTTTGATATTTTTGGAAAACCATGAATGTTCTCACTTTTTATACAAAAACCTTAAACCTACATATACATATCTGAACTGTTAAGATATTTATATTAACATTGTATCTTAAAAGATACAAATAAGATAATTTTCTATTCCATTTTAACCTTTAAAATGAAATAGATATCTAAATAAATTAGATAATATCATTAATTATCTAAATTATAAATAGAGAGAGTACTAAAACTTAATTTTGCTTTGGTCCTATTTTATGCATTCGGCCCTATAGGTTCACATAATGTTTGCAGTGGCCAAAAACCTATTTTGGCTCACAAGTGATAAGTGGCCTATATCAAGACACTATGACTACCCAAATTATGTGAAGGTTAATAATTTGGCCTAACCTATTTTATATATAGTATTACAATCCTTTTGTCACATTTTATCATAATTGAACATAAGGCATGAATCAAGTCATCCTTATATAGTTTAATTACTTCTTGAAATCTATGTAGATTGAATGTAAAATGACATTGATAACCCTTATCAATGCATCTTCACATGGCCATAATCTCTTTAGTCTAACTTATTGAGGGGCCCAAATATATATTTATCATAAATACATAATGGACAATTTTTTTTCTAAATCACTCATATTCCTCTATATGTTTGACTTCATGTCCAATATCAGTCTATATAATCATCCAATTAAAGATAATGTTAGATTATATCAAACCATGAAGTTCATCATATTAAATCCATGGTGATTTTTAGGTCAAAGGATTATGTTAATACTAGTGCATGAGAATAACTTATAATAGTTTATCCATGTAATGTTTTCATTGCGGGTTAGTCCAATGCAATGTTTCTTAAATATGTATCTATGTTTTTGACTTAATATCTCATATCTATGACTAGTAAAATGTAATCATCAATTAAAACACATGTTATTCTTTATTCATTATTATCCCAACAATAATGACCTACTGGGGACAATTTAGAATAGAATTTTGTACACCTAAAAGTTATACTATCAAGTCACATACTTGATAACATTGGGTAAAATCAACTATTCATCAAATTTACCATTTAGCCATAAAAAAATAGATATTTAATAAAAATGCAACCAAGACATTATTAAGAGAACATCTATTATAAGAATTGGCATAAAGCACCATAACTAACAAAGATATGCTTTGCATTAGTGTAGGCTACAAAGAAGTTGAGATTTTATTTCTAGTCATACTCTATTAAAGTGCTTTTTAAGGTTAATCTACTTAAGAATCTGGGCGTCATCCTTGATTGGAAAATTAATAAAATGGTTGATACTTCTGATAGAATTTGATATCAAGTATATAACTAAGAAAAAGATTAAGGGTGAACCAATTATGGAATATTTGGCTTGATTGTTGATTATGGAAGAAGGATCCAAACCTCCTCAGTTCCCAAATAAAGGTTTAGGAGCAATCAAGACTCAAGGATGAAGACTGTGCATCAACAAAGTAGTAAATAAGAAAGGTTAGTGCGGGGGCAATTTTAATGTCACCTAAAGGAAACTTATTCCCTATGGCTAAGAAACTAGACTTCAAAGAAATAAACAATGTGGTCATGAATGAAGCCCATGCACTTAGGTTGGAATATTTGATTCAGATGAAAGTAAAGACATCAGAAGCTTTTTAGGATTCATTGCTAGTCATTTCTCAAGTAACCTATGAGTAAGAGTTAAAGGAAGAACATTTAAGCCCATATTTGGAACATTTGAAGAAACTAACTCAAAATTTCTAAAGGATTATATTTCACCATCTATCGTGAGAAGAAAATGCAACTAGATTCTATTTAGGATGGATTAAAAAAGATGTTAATGAAGTCATTGATTATGTTTATGTCTATAATGACATTTTATGTTGATAAAAGAGTGATGCAAGTGTCTGTGGAAGGCCGCCCCTCATACTATAATGCACAAAAGTATTTGGAAAATGGAGAATACCTTTAGGGGCCAAAAGGAATGATAGGAACATAATTCAAAATCTAACATCACAATTCATAGCTTATGAAGTCACGATGTATAAGCAGATGCTAGATGGTGTTCACTTAAGATGTTTGACTGAAGAAGAGGTAAGCACGATTATGAAAGATTTACATGTAGGAATTTATGGTACCTACATGAATCTGAAAGCTCTACCTAGGAAGATTTTAAGGATCGGCTATTTATGGACCATTATGGAATAAGATTGAATCCAAATTGCTAGAATGTGTAACAAATGTCAGGTTTATGGTAGCCTTAACCACCTACCTCTGATGGAGTTATAGAATTTGACTTCATCATGGCCATTAGTATTTGGAGCACGACATAATTGGCGAAGTCAAGCTGGCTTCGACAGGGACGCATAGGTATATTATGGTCCCAGTTGATTAGTTTTTGAAGTGGAAGAAAGCTGAGTATTTGGCAAGTTATGGGCAAAGTAAATGACTTGATTAATAGAAAAGAATCTTATTTACAAATATGATGTGCCACATCATATTGTAATAGATAATGGTGTTCATTTTTAGACTAAGGTTAGAAGAATCCTAAAAAAGTATAGAGTGACCCATCATAAATTGTCACCTTATAAACTGCAAGTAAATGGAGTAGTCAAGGCAGTCAATAAAAATGTTAAGGAAATCCTAATTGAAATGGTAGAGACTTATAAGGACTGGTCAAAGAAATTGCCTTTTGCATTGTGGGGGTACCAAACCATAGCTTGAATGTGAATGGGAATGATGTCATACTCTTAGTGTATGGAATGAAAGTAGCATAGTTAATTGAGGTGGAGATAAAGTTTCTAAGGATATTGGTTGGGACAAGAATTCCTACCATATCTTGGTATATGTAATAAGTTGATTTGGACAATTGGCTTTATTATATGAGAAGAGGTTGAAGGATCTCTACCACATCTAATTGTAAGAAAAGATAACATTCGCTCTCAACAAAAGAATCACGATAAGAATAACAAAGTTGGTTATGTAATGCTAACAAAATTTAATCCCAAGTGCAAGATCTTCATGAAAAATTCAAGCCAAATTAGGAAGGTCCATATATAGTCAAACAAATCTATTCAAGTGGTGTCGTAAAGTTATCAAACATGGATATGAATAAATATGTTCAATGCTTAAGCTTTGATAAATGTACTATTCAAGCTCTAAGAGAAGAATAGTTCGACTATCTGGTGATTCCTCCAGATTTCTTGTATCAATGGATCTCTCAAAGTTACATTTACATCCATTTTGGTGCAATCAATATTACACTTTCTTATGGAAGAAAAGGATTGTGTGTGTTTGCTTAAATTGATCTATTAGACAAAAGATACCTAGAGTATCAACATACAGTCATTGGAATTGTAGAAACCTCCTTAAATGTAAGATTTGTCATGATCACCTTTTATCAAAACTCTAACATAGCCTTGGATGATCCTTATGTGCTTTCTGCTTTAAAAGTACAAGTTTAGATCACTAGAGTCCCTCAAGTAGCCTCTGCCACTGCAGCTACTCTTCATTGCTAAATGATCTACAAGATCCATAATCATGTGCTAGATTTGTATATTCTATACTCAAATACTGCATTGCTCATTATTGCAAATACTCAAAATGCCCTGACCTGCATTCATATTCTTAAATAGATATTTAAGAAATAACTTCTTTGGTTGCTACTGGAGAAATGGATAACAAGGTATGAGAAGTTTCATGAAAGTACACAGTCTCTCTAATCAATATAACTAATTTTTTTTATAAAAAGTAAGATGGCACAATAAAGACAAGGTTTGAGAAGTCCTATTTTCTCTCTCATCTACACCTTTAATATTCATGACTTAACTCATGATGTGTCCTTATGAGCTTGAAGAAAAGGTTCATATTATCAATTTTGCATATGATGGAATGCATGTTTATACTTATAAATGGAATGGACGTTATTACTTTGGTACCTACTATTGCAATGATTGCTAGTATAATTCTAATGATAATGAACTAAATAGTCGAATAAGAAGGAAATAGAAGCATCAAGGATCTTGATCTAAGAATAGTCTTAGGAAAGATGTGAAAATGGTAACCCTTTAGTTGGACTTTTTAGAGAACCCTATAGGAAGTATGATTTCTTTTTTTTTTTACAAAATGGACTTACTCCAAATGTTCCAACTACTCCTACAAATACCTCACTACCTCATTCACCTTCAATACCACTAAAACCTAAACCACCTTTGCCTTGTTATAAACAATCTTTAAAATGGATTAATAAAGAAATCCCTTTTTCTTCAATTCCTTCTCAATTAATTCCTTAAGAATGTATGTATCGAACCTTTTCCTTTATCGTATGAAGAAGATTTTCCACCTTTCATAGACCATACCAATATAAATACTCAAGTAAAAAGCATGCCTATCTTCAAATACCTTACTAGAGTATATTCAAAAGTGCAACCTTTCTAAATCACACCAGCATAAGCAGTTCTTAACTGGAAATTAGAAAATGCTCAGTTGGCCTTTGATCACCAATAAGAGGGAGTTGAATTGGTGGGAAACTAAAAAATTTAGAGGGAACGTGATGTGTTAAGAGATTGGAAGAAGAGTAGAAAGAAAGAGCACACAATGTTTTTAGTGGTTCGAGTGTTAACAAATCTTACGTCCACTCCCCAATTCTTCACTATTAGGTGTTTCACTCAACTTAAAATGGTGTTTCGATAGCTAGACTAACTCTCAACCCAAATACAATAGTGTTTAATGAATACACCCAACAACAATAACTCATAATCAAAAAATAAAAGGTTATGAAGTAAATTTGCAAGAGTTTGGCTATAATTAATAAAATTCTCTTGCATTCATGTCTGTTTGGTGAAATATTTATAGGCAACATCCACTAAAGAGATGTCACTAACAAACTATGCCTAAATCTCTAAGGAAAGTTAGGCATATTCTACATTAAATGACTGCCATGACTGGCATTTCGCAGTCGCGAATTTTCAATTTGCATTACAAAGACTAAAATTATGGTAAAGAATGTAACATCCTCAATCCAAATCATATGCATTTTAATTACATTATATTGGAATATATGCATTGGATAAATGATTTTTTAGACATGTGAATTGGATAAGCACGATAATGACACTTGCACCATTACATTTAGGACGCTTGAACGTATATGTAATGTTTGTATAGTTGCATAAAAAAATTATCTTATGTTGTGTGCATGTTATAGTACCATAAATAATGGTGTTATAAAACTTATTTAAAAGTATAAGGAGCATGTAGGGATTAGGAGATGGATGGAGGTGCTTAAGGAGTGAAAAAGAGGGACTAAAAGAGGAAAAGTGAACTTCCAACCAGTATAAATGAAACACTATGATTTTGTCTTATTATAATAGGTCTACAAGTGGAATTTTCATCCTTTAGGATCAAAATATAGAGGTTAAATATGAGGAATAGCAGAAGAAGGAGATAGTTATGGAAGAAAGAAAGAAAGTAAGTAGAAGAAGAAGAAGAAGAAGAAGAAAGAGAGGGAGAAGAGTGAGCTGCCTAGGAAATAATTCTAAAGTTTTTTAGTTCTATGAAGTAAGTAAGTTAATTTATATTCTTCTCACATGAAATTAACCCCTCATGACATGTTAATGATGCATGGTTAGTAAGAATTACAGAGTATTTGACTTAGAGCTTATGTATGGAAGTTGAAATTCAAAAGAAACAAGAGCTGAATGTGTTGGTTTTGTTGTTAGACTAGAATTTTGTACCCATAATTTCATAACCCTAGAAGAGGAATTAGAGAAAATGTAAAATATAAAAGTTGTAGCTTTATGCCCCTTCTAAATTCATATGAAATATATTTGCTTGATTTGGTGTGTGTGAGGAGATATGGCTCCTTCATTAGGCTGATTCACAACCAACCGAAATCACCTCAGTCTTTCTATTTTCATATATTTTGATGACTTTATGTGCTGATGTAGACAAAGTGAAACCCATGAAATTTGTAGGGTTATATCCCTTCTAAATACTTGTAAAGTAATTTTAATTGATGTGTTCTGTGGAAAGAGATATAGCTCATTGACTGTGACTGACCTTGTACTTGGATGAAACATTGTCAATCTTTTAATTTTGTTTTCCAATAATTTGATAGCCATAGATTCAGAATTTGGTGATATGTAAAACTTGAAAGTTGTATATTTATGTATGAGCAACATTCTTATAAAATATGTTTGCCAAATTTAACATGGTTGTTGAGATATTTCCCCTTCATTATGACTGATTGTCAACATGTTGAAAATTTGCTCACCTTGAGATTGGTCATTTATTTTGGTGACTTTATAGAGTGAATTAGACAATGAATAAAATATGAAAAATGTTCCTTTATGTGTTCTGTAACTTTTGGTAAATAAAAAATGTTCCTTTATGTGTTCTGCAACTTTTGGTAAATAATTTTTGCAATTGGATTTGTAAGATTTGAGATATATCTAATAATGTAAGACCTATTCAAGTTGAGATGACATTGAAATAGGGCAAATTCATAAAATTGACCATAAATTATGTATATATTTTGGACTGAATTTTGGATATGGTGTAGTAATATATGTCTAGTTTAATTAAAAAAAAAGAATTAGTCATTTGAATTTGTGAGTTAAAAGTAATTATAGAAGCAACCTATCAAGTTCATGATATTTTACTATAACATATTTACATAACAAGATAAAAATCATACTTAATCATTATGGATTGATTTGGTGTATTGAAATAGGTCTTTGAGGCATTTAAGATAATAGTTGAAATAATCCGGGACCATCCACAACTTAATAAGCTTGATGAAAGAGGTAAGTAAATAGCTAATACTACTGTACGTGTGATTGTTTAAATGCCATAAATATATACTCAATGGAATGAAATGTTGTTTAATGAGATGATATTGATGAATACATTGATGAAAAGATGGTTATACTCTTGATTTATTTATTTTC
>CATIWR010604434.1:0-33511 GCA_949677035.1 Omphalea diandra | reverse complement strand
TTATACTTACAAAATTATTAGATAAAATATTTAATTTTAATTGAGATATGAACTACTTTCAAAATAGTTTTATAACATATACTATAGAAATTAATAATATTGATTTTACAAGTATAATTCTTATACGAAAATCACTTAGATCAAATAATAATATCATAAATTACAATCGGGATTAAGCTATACTGTATTTTTCTTTAAAAGATTTAACTTGAGAGCTAAGATTAAATTTTTGAAGAACGTATTAAAATACACATAAGATCTCTTACTTGATGTTTTTCAAAATAAATAATCTAATTAAGGAAATTGAAAAATTAAAAGAAATGTACCAAAGCAAGCTAGGCAAAAGTAGTTTCATGTCATTCCAATTCAAAAATACAAAGAGGGAAAATAAGAAAAGGTAAGGGCTGAGTAGAGAGTAATTTTGGGGGAAAAAAAAAAAGGAAACAAAATGGAGTTAAACATGCTAAGTTTTGGCAAACAAGGATTAGTGGAAAATTACCAAAATCCACTAAAGATTGTTGCTGTTGTTTGTTGTCTAAACTTATCCTTAAAGGTTGAGCTAAATCTGGAGATTCTAATTTTTTCTTGAAACCAGCTTTTAAGTATTTGGATGCATAGAAACCAGAAAATATTTAAATTTGTCAATACTTTATGAGGCAAAGTGGCCAAAGACAGTGACCTAAGTTTCTCCCATACAAATAAAAAAGGTAGGTGACTCAGATTTGGATGTCTTCATTTTAGGCCTTATCCCCTTCCTTGGACTATGGGAAAGGTCATTAATAGACGCCACAAAATAGATGATGATGCTGATATGACAAATCACAAGGTTGGATTCCCATTTCCCTAATTGTGATTTGAAAAAATATATATATATATAAATTGAAGAAAACTAGTCAATAACCCTGCCGATGCCTCCAGCTGTGTTTAATTGCAATCTCTTTTCTTAGTATACAGTATAATACTGCTCCTATTGTTCAAGCAAGTATATATGCATATATATGCTTCGTTATTCCAAAACAACACATACTTAGTAAGTCTTCAAAAATTCAACATCTCTTCGTCTTCTTCTTGATCTGTATTGTCTCTTTTGTGATATTATTATAATAAATAAAGAAATGGGTGAAGAAGCTAAGGCAAAGCAACTGTTTTGCGATATGACTTTGCACAAGGTAAACCCTAATGGAGAGGAGCAAGATCAGTGGGTGGTGGCCATGGAAAGTAGTGGTGATGATGATGTTTGTGAGTCAACATTATCAGCTGAATCCTCCATGGAAGATTCATTAACAAACTCGGATGAATCTTTGTCTTCAACAGATGTACGAGAAGATGCATCTTCTTCACCATCATCGTCTTCATCATTATCACATTCAAATGGACCTCTTTATGAATTATCACAGCTCATGTCCCAGCTTCCCATCAAGTAAGTATATATGTTTTTCTTTTTCGTTTAATAAGAAAAGATAGACTTTGGTTGGTTGGGTGGTACTAGAGTCGTTTTTAAGATTGGAATATCAGGAGATCAGATTTTTTTTTTTAAAAAAAAAAAAGAAGAAGATCGCTAAGAATTAGCATTCACGTTGGTGTTTCTTGGTGACTAATTATGTATTAATGATTGATAATTGCAGGAGAGGACTTTCAAAGTATTATCAAGGGAAGTCTCAATCTTACACCTCTCTAGCAAGTGTGAAGAGCTTAGAAGATCTTGCAAAGAAAGTGAGCACTACTACTGCATATAGGTCTAAAATGAAGTCATGCAAGAGCTATGCTGGGGCTTTAGATGGCCACAAGTCTTATAGTCCAAAGGCTACCATATCAAAAAAGGCTTCAAGAGGATCTTTTTTATCTTCTCTAGGTAAGAGAGGTTCCATATTGGGTGATTCTTAGGGCCATATATTGTTAAATCAATGTACGTTACAGATGATCATGTATTGCAAAATCCATCTATCATAACTTGCATACTTTATACTGCAAGCTAGTCTTTTTGGGTTATGCATGTAGTGAAAGCAGGATTATTTGATTGTTATACAAAACGCAAAATGTTAACCATTTTGTAGTTTTCCGCTGAAAGCAATGAAGAAAACGGACGTACAAAATAAAACTCTAATTAGTTTCAAATGAAGGGTTGATTGAATTGAGTTGAATTATAAGGTTGTTGTGGCATCAATTGTTCTTATAAGTGGGAGTTTCTAACCCGGCTTGAACTCGTGTGAAAAAAAGCAACTTGAACTTAATTTCGATTCAAGGCAAAACCGAAATGGCTAAAAATTTTTTTCATTAGGTTGGGCTAGATCAGAGTGAATTTGACAGATGGGGTTATCAATTGACCGATGATGATATAGAAAAAGAAAAATTTTATTATTAAATAATTAAAAAGGTAGAATAATTAAAATAAAAAAATAGAAGAAATTTAATTTTTAAAAAATAGATTATTTAATTAAATTTAACTTTTAACATTTTTTTAAAATATAATAAAATTTTTATATTTTATTAATTTTATTAATTTTATTATATTTTTATATGTTTAAATAATAATTTATTATTTATTATGATAAATTATTTAGTCAATTAAAAAAATTTATTATGATAAAATAATTTTATTATAATTTTAAATTATTTAATTCAATGATAGATATTATTAGGATAATATATTTTTTATAATTTGATAGGCACTATATTGTGGTAAATATTATAATGAAAAAGTATATGTCATAATTTATCTCATATGTTAATTTATTATAATAAAAAAATTTAATTAAAAATTTATAGGCTCAATGATTAAGAAAATTTTAACTTTTATTTTTGCGAAGTTTCTAATTTAGTTAATTATACCTTAATTTAAAAAAATGAGTTCAATTATACCGAAAGTTAAAAATCAATATTTAATAAAGTATATATTTAGACTCAATTGACTCTTATATTTTTTTATTTAATTTAATTAAAATTTAAAATTAAGTTTAAATCTTATTAAAATAATATTTTTATTTTTATTCAATTTAAATATGTTTTCACAAAAATATTAAATTTTTATTTTTATTTTAGTTGATAAAATAAATAATATCCTAAACATTTTATGTTATAAATTTTCGTTTTAAATAATAAACTAATAAATATTTAATTTTTATTTTAAGAATAAATTTTTTTTGAAAATATTCATATTCATATCATGTAATTGAGTTTTTGAATATTCTTAAAAATTTTTATTTTAAATGGTTTAAATAATTTATTATTTAAAATATATAAATTAATTTTTTTTAAGGAGAGAATGAAAGAAAATTTTATTTAAGTATGAGATTGAGAAATTTATAAATTATAAATTTAAATTTCAAAATTATCAAATAAAAGTCTATAATAAATTTAATTAATTAAAAAATGAGATTAAATTGAATAAAAATAAATATACTATATTAATTAAGTTCATGTATTTGATTTTTTAAATATTTTTTAAATTTTTTAAAATGGTTTAAATAATTTATTATTTAAAATATAAAAATTAAATTTTTAAGAAGAGATTGAGAAAAAAATTTTAAATGAAATATTCAGAGATTTTATGCTTTAGAAATTTCAAAATTTATAGATTCAAATATAAAATTAAAAATGTTCACATAGAAGTATATAATAAATTTATTTAAGCAAAAAGGGAAATAAATTGAATATAAAATAAAAATATCATTTTAATTAAGTTCATGTAAATAATTTTTTAAACATTTTTTCAAGATTTTGTTTAAATAGTTTTAAAAATTATTATTTAAATATACTAATTAATTTTTTATAAAGAGATTGAGAGATTTTATGAATTGTAATTTTTTATTTTAAAATTTTTATTTTTTATTAAATATAAAATTAAAATTCATCATCTAAAAATATAAAATAAATATAATTAAGCAAAAATGAGATTAAATTGAATAAAAATAAAAGTATCATCTTAATTAAACTCATGTGGTTGATTTCTTAAATATTTTGTTGAAGTTTTTATTTGAATAGTTTAAAATTTATTGTTCAAAATATAAAATAAATTTTTTAAGAAGAATGAGATAATTTTTTTAAAAAAAAAATTAGAGATTGAAAAATTTTATGAATTATAAATTTAAATTTTAAAAATTTTTAATTTTTAATTTAAATATAAAATTAAAATTCATCATACAGAAGTAAATAATAAATTTAATTAAGTAAAAATAAGATTAAATTAAAAAAAATAAAAGTAGTATATTAATTAAGCTGTAAAGTTAATTTTATGTTTAATTAAACTAATTGCAAAAGTATAAAGATTAACTAAGTTTAAATACACTTTACTAAATTTTTTTGATTTAAGGTATAATTAAAATTAGTTTATTAATTACCATATAATTGAATCAATTAAAAATTTTGGATATAATTTAAAATCATATAAAGATTTCAATTTTGAGTAATTAAACTAAATTTTTATCATAATTTTTAAATGATTTAATATGTAAAAAAATTTATCACAATTTTATTTATTTTTTATAATAATTAATAAATTTGATTTTGTCTCAATAAAATCACATATTAAAAAAAAATCTAATTTTATCATACAATTTTAGAAAAATCTAATTTTATCACATAATTTTTTATCATAATACAGAAATTTTTTATAATGAATGATTTCTATCATTGAACATTATATTTTTATTTGTAAATTAATTTAAATTATGATATATAACTTGAATATAATTTTATGTGGACTTAATTCATTTGTTTTTATTATATATAGTCATTTGCTTAAATTATTAAGCATTTAAATAAAAAGAAAAAATTTTACTTAATTTTCATTTTGTATACAATTTATCTTACTAAAAATAATTTTTTAAAAGAAAATTATTATTTATCTCTTAATAAATTATGAAAAAATATTGCACAAATGATAAAAAATTTAAATTAACATTTTTAAAAAAATTATTATTTCTCTCTTAATAAATTATTAGAAAATATTGCATAAATGATAAAAAAAAAATTTATATAGATATTTTAAAATTGAATAACAAATTATCCGACTCAAAATATCAATTTTAAGAGTAAATCCGAACTCAACCTAACCCCGACCCCGAATTCTTTATGTATAAACCACTCAATAAATGATCTGAACTCATATGAAATCCGAATGATTTAAACTCAATCCGATTCAAAAACACATCAACTCAAAACAACCCGACCCATTTATCACCTCTAATTATTATGTTGTTTTCTGGTAATCACATTCAAAGATGACATAATTCTTTATGTATAAACTACTCAATGAATGATCTAAACTCATATGAAATCCGAATGATTTAAACTCAATCCGATTCAAAAACACATCAACTCAAAAACAACTCAACCCATTTATCACCTCTAATTATTACGATGTTTTCTGGTAATCACGTTCAAAGATGACATATATAGAATAGAATGCATTGAGATGGGAACAGACACTCTGAAAAAGCATTAACCAATTCTCAGAAAAAAAAAAAAAAAAGCATTAACCCAACTAAAGAGCCATTGGCTTATTTTTCTCATGCTGGTGAGATTTCTAGTTCGAATTTTAATTGAAGTTGGATTATTAAAAAAAAAAGCCCACAAACTTATCGATTTACTAATCTACTGCCATCAATCTTTGTATCACTTGAAGGTTGGCCTGCTCTCGTTTTCTACATATTTAATGACATTATTGTGATATGAAAAACATAGTTCGTCTTTCCAAAAATTATATTTTGCATAATTGAAATTGCTGACTGCAAGATAACTTATTTAGCCTTTTTTTTTTTCGAATTTGTTATACATTTATCTTTTAATTTAAATTAAAAATTATTAGGGGCCACTTATAATCAACTTAATACATTGCACATTAACTTCGTAATTAAGAAAGAGCGTCTTGAGAAAACTGTCAACAGCCTTTTCATTGTTATGCTAGTTAGACTAATTCTTTCTAAATGCAGACATAAGATCACAAATTTTGCTATACAATTTTCCAAAAAAAATAAAAGAGAATATGATCAAAGTGTATGTCTTCCTGTTGCTAAAGATCATAGGGCTACAAAGTATATTCAGAGCTCAACTCAATGAAAATTTATTTTAAAAATATTTATCTAGAATACATAAAATTTAACTCATTTAAACTTGTGAATTATTTAAAAGTTTGGAAATTATCTTGTACATGATTTTGGTTATAATATTATTTTAAATTTAAGTAATTTTTTTTGCTTATGCATAATTCATTCATTATGAAACTCTAAATAATATTTTCTAATTTTATAATATATAACTACAACATAATGTTTAAAATCTACATATTTTACATGTACTAAAAAATTATGAAGATATTTAAAATAAATATTGTTGAATTCATTGTTTAGACCCGTGAATTTTTTTGAGTTAGATAATCCTAAACACAGCTCAGCTCAGTAATAAACAAACCAAGCAGGCTGGGCTCGCTCATTTGCATCTAGACAAAATAGGGCAGTTGGATATCAAAACAAAAATTTCGAGTTTTGCCAGTTGCCGTAAATATAATGAATAAACCTAGACTTTGTTTGGCATGAGTTGCCATAATTTAGTTATAGAAATGTGGATCACACGATCTGGAGTAGACAAACTGATGGCATGCAATGCAAAGACAATAATAAGAGCAGCATGAAGGAAACCAATGGAAAGTAACCGAACTATTGTTAGATTGAATGAAGAGAATCTTTCCAACAAAAATTGCCATCAGATAGGATGTGTAGAATTTTCATGGTGCATGACTGAGTTCATACTATACTCTATCATATCTTGTAAACAGGTATTATTCCAAGTAGGAAAAAGCATTTCCTCATGACCACTGCTGTTGCTTCACATAGCAAGAGTCTACTTGTTTCCTCTGCTGAACCAACAACCTGCCCAATAACAATATCAGCTAGTTGAACTTTAGCTTTATAATACTCGGTTAAATTATCTTGGTAAACATATTATGCCACATTGATGTCATTTAGCCAAGAGGCAAATGGAAAGCACAAGCTAATGCCACGTAATAGCATAATACAGTCAATGAGTTGCCAGCAAATGGTAAAGTCTTAACACAACCAATGCTTCTATATGATTCTGTCATTAGCATAGTTGGAACATACCTGGCAATTGGAATAAAATTTGGTGAAGTACTCAGATAAATTATAGAGGTATTCACACAGCACATTCGGCAGGAGATTGGTGCAGGCCTCCTCAACGGTCTGACAAGTGAGGACAAACATATCCATCACAACTTAAAAGCTAAAAGCGTCAAACTTTAAAATGCAAGCAAGCTCAGGACAAGAAACCAGATATGAGGTGACTCCTTAGGACATGTCTTACCTCAGCAAATTGCAGTAAGTGAAGCCCCAACGCACGCTCATCAGGATGATTCAACACCAATACTCCCATCTGCATCACATAAATTTCACTACTTGAGATGTTAACTGCCAATACTTAGGGCAAAATTCTTGTTCTCAGAATCAAGATATATTACATGGTTAGGGTATAAGGGTGCCCTCACACCTCAGTAGCAAGTGTAGCATGAGACAAAAGGAAGCAATTGATATTTTATGAACTAATCCTGGAGCTTGCTTGATTTTACATACTGCAACATACCTAATATAAATAACAAAGGGCCAGAGAAGTGTATTTGAAACTTACAACAAATTTGCCAGAGATTTTCAATGAAACTGTAGATTAAGTTAAAAAGATAAATACAGGATTTGTAACTTCCACAATATCAATTCCATGTCAAAACACTACCATCCTATTATGTGAGCAGGCAGCTTAAACTCTAAGTCAAATCAATAGCAACTATGGAACACTAACAAGTTTAATGATAGCTGCAGCTTTAACTAGGAAGAGAACTTACTGTCTTCAACTCTTCAATGTCTTTATTTGATTTCCTGATGATTGAACAGATCCGAGCATGTGCATATAATAAATAAACAGCAGTGTTTCCCTGTACAGAAGTATTCGAAGGTAAGAAATACAATATTTATAAGAGCACTGGTACTCCTTAGGAACAATAACATAAGAGAGAAGGGAATTGACAAGAAAATCTTGTAACTACTCAGAAACATAATTAGCCAACAAGACAGGAACCATAAGCTCAGTAAACTAAAACTGAATTCTCATGAATAAGTTTAGCTTCATGAAATTCATATATTTACTCTTCCAAACAGGAAATATACAATATACCTTATCATTAAGCATCTGATCATAGTTAAATGTATAATTGGTCAATCTGTTGTTCTTCAAGTCAGCATACCTGACAAAACATATTATTATGTCAACATATCATTAGTGGACTTCAAATTAATCAAAGAAACATGTTTATCCCCATAATCAATTTTGTAAACTAAACACAAATAAATATGAGGCAATTAAATGCAGTTCGAGCAGGAAATTATTCCACCCATTCAGATAGGTAAACAATGAGTTTACTAACAGAATCTGGATACAGAAAATGCATATATAGCATTCCATATTCACCGTATTATCAGTTTTGCAACTTCAGTTTTTTTCCCCGTGTTTTGCGACATAAACTAACAAAAGCTTTACAAAATTTGATAGGTCAAATCATAAGTGATCAAGCGGAAAAAAACATTTTTAAGTAAAAGATTTTATTCAGAGAATCATGGCTCATATAGAATCAGGAGTATGACTCATGCTCTTAAACTAGAATATTTAAAGTTTTGGTAACCCTATATATTTCTTATGTACTAAAAAATGTCAAAGACCATCACTCTTTCTATAGCACAAACCAAGATAACTATCAAGGAGTATGACTCAAGATTACCAAGTGGTGTGGAAGACCCAGGATTTAGCTTTCTACAATTTTAAGTGTACAATCCAAGATTACCAAAAGCTATAAGGGTATGACTTTCTATCTCCAAGCCTCCAAAAGCAAATGTTAAAGGAGGCAAATTCAATCCCAGAACACGAGGCACCACAAAATCAATTGATGTTGATTATTATGGATAAAATAAACGAAACAGATAAAAGAAAAAATTTTCAAACTAGTGTTGATAGCTTACTTAATAGCACCATAACCAATTGCCTCAGCAGTCTGCTCAAGCTCCTCTTCAGTCCACTCTTCAGCCTTGCCTGTGAAGAATATAGAGTATATTCACTTTAGAAGTTGAAAGCCTATGTGGAAACAATCTAGCAAGAAAAGTCACATTTTAGATACTTGTACAAACAAATAGCAGGTTCATGTCATGTTGTAAGGTACACAAATAACAAGTAACAAAAAAGTCATAGGTCATTACCACGCTCGACAAGTGCTGCTTTACTACGATTTTTGGCTTCATCTAGTAAATCAACTAAACGAACCACTTCAGTGGCCCGAGTTCTGAAGCGCTTGCCATCATCTCCAAGAACAAGGCCAAATCCAACATGGCTAGCTTTAGGAAACGTATTATCATCGGCTGGGAGCCAACCCGCACATTTGGCAGCCTTAGTTAAAAAACCAAATAATTGTCAGTCCTTCAGCCTTCAATTGCAAATTAAGAAATATACACACCCAGAAATTTGAGCAAGGAATGCATTGAAATAAATAACAAGTTGTGCATGTTACATCAAAAGACAGTAGATGGGCATGTATGCGGAACATAAAGATGAAAAATGAAACATTTAGCAAGTATAAAATCATGCACAAAGACTAGATAAGACGATACAAGAATTTGCAATAGACACTCACTTTGAATACCATATCAAAATGCTGCTGCTGCCCAACATCAGTGACATAAATAATCCATTCAGCTTTCTCTTCATTAAGGCGATACCTACACAGGCCAAATGACACACAATATGTCACCAAATACATTTTTACTACCAGAATATCAGTAATTTTCTTCAAAATAAGTATAACAAATAAACCAAAAAAGAAAATAGATCTTCAATGCCCAGATATCAGTGACTAAATCTCAATGAAGGAAGTACTTAGAATTGTCATTCCCAAAATCAAAGCATACAAAAACAGCCCCACTACACTGGAAGCTTAGAATTTGGAAAAAGATATCCCAAATCAGATAATTCATTTGGGACCCTGGAATCATCAATAGATGATGGTACAAAGTAAGAAACAAGATCAGAAAAAAGTTAAGGTTTTAAACCATCTAGCTGATGAATCCAGTTTTAAACCGTCTAGCTGATGAATCCATGTACCATCATTTTGCAAGAGAATTATCTGTTCCCAAAGTTGCAGTTTAGGACAAAAGAAAAACAAAATGTGGATTTCAGGGAAAAGAGCCCATTATATCCACCAGGAACTAGCCTTCACAATCTAATACCATCATTTTACAAATAGAAGGTTCTGTTTGTTTGACACAATTCTCTTTTCTGAAAAAAGTTTTGTTTATCCAATTGTAACAGTGAAATCAACCAAAAACTAATTTCATACGCTCAAAGCACAATGGAAAAAATTAATTTTCTTTTAGTCAGTGTAGTCAAAAGCGATATGCTCACTCAAGGCAATATATCTTCCTATCGCCTTCAAGCGCAAAGCGCAAAAAAAATGCTTCCTTGAATGAAGCAACAGGCGTAAATTCTAAAATAATTTATTAGTAATATTATATAATATTACTAAAAATTAGAAATCATAAATTCATAACCATTAGCAAACAACGATCAAATAACAAAACTTGTGAAAAGTCATTTCACAAGATAAAATAAAACTAAAACATTTTTTAAAAAAGAAATCTATGAAATCATGTAGGAATTAGTATTTAAAGCTAACGATAGTAAATTAATGGCACAAAAACTAAATATCACTATCTGACTCATCCTTTAAGTCCTCCCTACTTTGATCACCAAAATCATATGCATATCCTTCAACATCCTTGTCATAATCATCTAAATCATCCTCAACATCTTTGAGTTGAAGTAGTGAAATTGAGCCTTTTGAACTTGCACTAAACTCACTGACTTGGTTTGATTCTTGTATTCCTAGTTGGTTCTCCAACATCGGTAGCTTTTGCAACAGCTCCTCAAGTCAAACCACCACTATCATCATCTACAACTACCATCTCATCTTCGGGATTCTCCACATTTGTAACACTACCCAATATACCAACTAACCATTCATTAAATGACCTTTATTACCCTAATTTTAAATTACATATTGTTTGCAATACAGCTGTTGGTAACACTTAACAGCTGCCAAATTTTCTTTTCTTCAAAAAAAAAAAAAAGAAAAAACCTAACCTAACCTATGGCCTCTTAAAAGAGGCACTATCAATCATATATGAAGCGGTGGGGCCCAATTGCGCCTCGCCCGAGCACATGAAGCACTCTCTTTTGACTACACTGCTTTTAGTAGAGGAAACCATAAGATTAATGGGCCCAAGAAGACGCTGCTATTTTTCATTCATTCTAAATATTGATTTGGATTACTGAGGACTAAATGTACAGGGCTCTGAAATTTGGTAACAGCTAGACTTACAAGCGTATGACTCTCTTGAAAATTCATTACCTTCCATTGAGTTTCCAAAAATTTAAAAAATGACTCCCTATTTTGCAAACAAGCCATTTTATCTCCCGTTTATAGCTTAGTTAAAAAAAGTATTTTCTAAATAAACAGAAACCAAGATTGTTAAATGGTTCCAGATTTATTTGAATTATCAAAATAAATAGAAAATGATCAACATCATTAGAACAACTTGAAGGAAAAAAATTCAGAATAAATTTTTCATTCTGGATTGATTACATCATATTTAGGGGAAAAAACTGCTAATCAAATTAAGTATGATTATACAAAGAGCATATACTTCCAAACTGTTTCAGACAATTACACAGATTACATGGTATGAGACTACAGTTGAACAAACCAGGGACTGGATAAATGCACAAAAGAATTACTTAGAATTATAAGATTGAACTCATCTTCAGAGAGCTATCACCTCCATATCTTAATTAAAGAGCGAACATGAACTCACCAAAGGGCAGCTAAATCAGTTGAAGCATAGTTGTAACCGCCATCACTCTTCACAACTATAAGAGGTATATTAAATCCATCAACAAAGATCACACGAGCACCTTCACTTTCTTGAACTAATCCTTGATTGCTTAATGCCTCTATAACTCCAGGAATGTAAGGATTATAAAAGCTCTCTCCCTGAGAACAAAGAATAGCATAAAGGCATTCGTATGAAGTTGCCGTTTACTTTTCAGTTACCCATTGTCATTCAAACACTATATAGATTGGTGAAGCTTAGATGAATTTCATAAGATAAAGGAAGTGAAGCTTAGATGAACTTAATAAGATCAAGTAACCCATTTAAGCCTTTTATGACAGCCCCAATTCCTTGGTTTTTAATTTCTCCAGTTAAGGGTGAATATAAATACATGATTGTGGTTTCCAATTTCTAGAAGCTATCATAGGATGAGCTCAGAATTTGCTATAACCATAAAAACTATACTATATTTTGAAAACAATTACAGATTCATACTCGCAAGAATACAGGACAATTCATGAAGCTATATTCATGTTACTGACTTCCAGCATCTGAAAATGATAACAACGAAATTTGAAGTTCTTATCAAGATAAGGTTAATTAAAATGCTCCCATCCAAAAAGAGAAAAATAAAAAGCCAATGAAAATCATTTTCTCGTCATTTAGCCATTTATCAATTATTCAGATTCAACTCCATTGTAGAAATTCTCGATCTAAATCCAGCTAAACTTATTCACGCAAGATGCCATCTTGTCGTAACCATCCCCCAGAAATTAAAGAAGAAAAAAATTAGCAAATGGCATATGCTGCAACAAACATGATAAAGCGGTCATGTAAGAATATCAGCAAGTTACGAATTCTCCAATGAGCCAAAGCTGCGAATATCTTGTTAAGAGAATTTGACATAAAACTTTTTCCACTTACAGAGTCATTACATGGTAAAAGCTAAATAGCTACCTTTTCCTCCAGCTTAACTCCAAGGCGTTGATAGACCTTATCGAATTCCCTCCGGCTCATGTCACATATCTGTGTCCATGCTAGGCGGTACTTGAGTTCTCCACCCTGCAAAGAAAAAACAATTTCAAATTTGGTTTTCCCTAAAAAGTCCATGTCCTACATTACCAATATATTGCATAATATATCAGCCTAATGAGTCCTTTAAGTAATAAGGTAAACAATGTACCTGGAGGCGAACCACTGCTCTCTGTGCCCTTTCCTTAAATGCAGAATCATCATCAAACTTCTGTTTTGATGCCTTGTAAAATGCCTAAAAAATAGACCAATCTTTTTACAATCGCGAGTATCGAGTATGAAAATTTATCATTCCGTATTCATGTTCTGAAAATCACATCATCTAGTGCCCAAGGAAGCATCTAATCATCGTCTCAAGCAAAAATATCATGCAGACTTCATGTCTCCGATATTAGCTAAACGATTACTGAAACTACCCTAGGTTAGATAACAACAAATGGTAGCAAGTGAACCCTGATACCTTCACTTTCCTGGTCCAAATTCTAATCCACATTGCTACATGGTGCTAGCTCATTCAAAAGTAAAACACAACAATCCAGGCAATCCCCATTTCAACATTTTTTAATTTTCACATTTCAAACAATTAAACAGATTTCACTCACCTGTAGATCTTCAATGGCGTTTTCATTAACATCTTCCAGGTTTGGAAACTTTTCAAACAGGAACTCAATCAACATGCCAAACTGCAAACAAATGTAAATCTTTAAACAATGTGTTGCTGATGGAGACGGGGAAAATGTCAGCATAATTCATGTAATTCAAGCATCTCAGAGAGAGATGGAGAGGTAGGAATTTTTTGAATGAGACCCATAGAATGGCAGAAGCAAATAGAGCTTTTGCACATTTTCGTTAGCTTTGACAAACCGCATATTGGATATTCTCTACATAAACAAAACACCCATTTGATAGAAAATAAAGGACAATCATGTCAGAAATCAATAAAAGAGCAAGAGATTATATAGACATGGAACAAAGAAAAATCTCAAAATGAAGCTCTCATCAAATACAGGCAGTAATCATGCAGTAAATAAACATTCTGAGAAAGCACTGATACCTGTGTCCCCCAATCACCAATATGATTTCGCCGAAGAACATCAACCTTTGAGAATTCAAGCATGCGGGCAATCGTGTCACCAATAATCGTAGATCTTAAATGGCCAACATGCATTTCTTTTGCGATATTGGGCGAGGAAAAGTCAACCACCGCTCTTTTGGCTAAAATCTTAGGTGCCCAAGTGTCAATACCCTCAATGAGCATCTTTTGAATTTTCTGCAACCACAACAATCTAACATGAGCAACCCTTAATCATGAAAATCTAAATTTTTTTTTAAAAAAAAAAAAACAATGCTAAACGAAATTCATAAGATTAATAGAAACAATGAGGCACACACCTCAGCCAACCATGTCTTTGACAAAACAACATTTACAAAACCAGGTCCTGCTACAGAGCAAGATTCTACCATTTCAGATAGAGGAAGATTTTTCATTATAGCCTGCCAAAATAAACATTAAAGATTAAGAAGAAAACAAATTATCCAAAGAAAAATAAAATAGTTGAGGAATGGAAAAAAGAAGGAAGCTAATCCGTGCATAATCAAATGAATTCACCTGTCCAACTGCAGGAGGACCCCTAAATTCAGTGTTTTTTCCTTTAATTTTAGACCAAAGGCTCATGGCATTATTACTGCACAAAACAATAAACAGGAAATTCAGAAATAGAAAAATGTAGTCCTGCTACAGCTAGCCGCCAGAGACAATTCATATTACCATTGGTAGTCACCGAATTTGGCAGTGCAGGCAGCAACCAAAGGCTCGACATCAGGCTCACTAGGAACCGTCTCTCTAAGCGATGCTTCGAACAATTTGGCTAATTGTTTCTTTAAATTGCCCCCATTCTCCTCACTCTTCATTCAAAAAAAAAAAAAGTAAAAAGCAATACATTCTACCAACCTTAATATCAATAATAAGAGAAAATTAGCTAGTTAAAGAAACTCACATTGGCCATGGTGGTTATTGATATGGACTGTGTGTTCTTTGCAGCTAAAACTAGTCGCCTGGACGTCGCCCTTAACAAGTCTGTCTAGTTTCACAACAAAACCACAAACACAGAAACGACAATTTAACCAAAAAAAATAATAATAATAACTTTGCAATGTAATATAACAAAAAAGGAGCTACTTGTAACAGGAAAGTTTAATTTAAAGCAGCCAAAAGGCGGTAATAGAAACGAAACCGGACGGGAAGAGAAAGAGATGCGAGAAAGGGAGGTATTACCGGAGGCGGAGAGATGAGAGCAGAGGAAAATAGGAGAAACCGGCGCGACAAGAAGGGTTAGGGAAGTGGAGAAACCTATCATGCCTTCGTTTTCTTTCTATTATTTATATCACATTACTGCGCCTCCTTTCGTTTAGAAACCCTCACAACACAGACTCCGTTTCGGCCTTGTCTAGTCCACTGTTTGTCTTAAGATGCTCCGCAACGCAACCAATTATTCGGACCATCTCCAACAGCAGTTTTTATTTTAAGAAACATTTTTTACACGATAAATTAACGCAATCCAATTATTTAAAGCATTTTCAATAATTCTTTTTATTTTAAAGAGTAATTTTTATATGATAAAGTATATTTTTAAAAAATTAAATATAAAAAGTGAAAATTTTATACAATTTCAATAAATTTTTTATATTTTTAATATTCATTTTGTTTACTTAATAAATATTAATATTTAATAAAATTAAATGGTTATTGTGAAATAGAAGAAAAAATTCAATAAATAAAGCAAAAACAATATGTACTAATTAATATCTTTGTATCATTAATTAAAATATTTTAATAATAATTAGCGTAGAGAGTAAATTTTGACTTTTTATATGTAGATAATCAAATTAACTATTTACTCTAAAATAAAACAAATAGAAAATGCATTTTAGATATTTTTTAAATTAACTTTTTATAATAAAAAAATTTATTTAAATAAAAAATTTATTAGAAATACTTTTAGGGCTTACAAGCAATCAATCTAGCCCTCAAACTATTTTCCAATTACTAGTTTTTTTTTTCTCCAATTGAACATGAATGTGAATTTGGGATTTTTAATAAAATAAAATATTGGACGTCAATCTGTTATTTTTAATCCATTTATAATTATTCAAATAGCAGAAAAATCAATAAATCCATTTTAAGATTTTTAAAATTTTAAAATGTTTTTATTAATGATCTTCTTCTATCACATCTTTGATTATAGAATTTAATATTTTAATAATTTAATTTGATAATTTTCTCCCAAAAAAATAATTTTTCGTGCTTTTTATTGAAATATAATTTTCATATTTATCTCAATAGTTTTAATGATTTTTCATTAGGTTTTTCATATTTATCTCAATAGTTTTAATGATTTTTCATTAGGTTTTGTATGTGAGCGAATTAGAGATAATTAAAAAGTGAAATGTAAATAAAAGTTAACATGTTAACATCATTTATGAGTTTTTTATAATGTAAATGAGAGTAAATAAATATTGAAATTTTACATTAATATACCTCTAAATATTCATTTTTCTTAATTCTCAATAAAAAATTAAAAAATAAAATGAAAATATTTCAAGTAGTTGATACTCATTAACTTTGTTTGAAAAATAAATAAAGTGAAATTAGTTTATCTCATTTATGTTTACATATTTCAATAACTCTAACTAAGCTTTCTTTTCTACTTTGATACATCGGATGAAAGTTTTTTTAAGATGAAAAAGAAAGTTAAAAGAGTTATTGAAATGTGTAGAATGAAATGTAAATAAAGTTAATTAACTTCATTTTGTTTTTAAATGTTTTAAAATATATATATATTAATAAATGTAAACTACTTAAAAATTTATCATTTTACTCTTTAACCTCTAATTTATGGATTAAAAATTTTTGCATTTGCGAGTGAATGTATAAAAATTTTTAACTTTCATTTACTTTTATTTATATCGTATAATAAAAAACTCACGGACAAAATTAATTCATTAACTTTATTTAAACTCTTTTTTTTTTTTAACTCTCCTTAACTTGCTCTAGTGCAAGACCTGAAGCATTTAATGTTAGTGAATTAGAGAGAGTTAAAAAATAAAATATAAATGAAGATTAATTAGTTAACATAATTTGTGAGTTTATTTTATAATGTAAATAATAGTAAATAAAGATTAAAAGTTTATATATATATATATATATATAATATTTTAAAAAATTACTATGTACTTTAAAAAATTTTAACTTATAGGGTAGTGATTTTTTTTGTGACAGAGAAATATTTTGTATATTTTAGATCGTTAGCAAAAATTGACCAAAAGTTAAATTTCAGCCTTTTTTTTTTTTTAATGATGTGTAACCATTAAGTCAATTTTTTTTATATGACATGAATATATAATTTGATGTAATTGGATGATATATTATTGATGTGGCAAAAATAATAATTAATTTTTTTTAATGATTAAATGTAAAAAATTAATTAAACATTTGATAAGTAATTTCATTAAACATAAAAAAAATAACAAACATGAAATCTACTAAAAAACTCATTTAAAATAAAATCAAAAGAACATTTGTATATCAAAGAGCAAAAACAAATGAAGAAATAAATTAAATAAAATAATTTGTTTTTCATCCAAACTCATATTTAACATTCAATCTAATAAAATCAAATGCATTGCAAGCAACCAATAAACCCGTATTAACATCTCAAACATTTTATTTTTTATTTTATTTATTTCTAATTTTTTGGGTAACTAAATAAAAAAAATTGTATAGGCAATTAAATAAAGTACTTATCTATCTCAAACTTAAATTCAAATACATTTTCTGAAAAAAAAAAAAAACTCTATATGAATCCAAAACTCAAATAACACCAAAATATAAAATGTACAAAAATCTAAATAAAAACGAATGTTGTAACAATGGCTTAAAATTCTAATGATTTTTGGCAGATTTCAGAAAAATACTAAAATCCAAACCTTCTTTTTATTGACCATTAAATTTTGTGTTTTTTTAGTAAAATCGAAACCTAATAGACTACGTGAATAAAGGATGAGTTTTAATGGAAACTAAGGAAGTAATGATATGTGAAATTCTTTGAAATCCACAAAGAAAAAACCGCAATTTTACTACTTCAATCATAAATATGGAAGTTCATTAAAATCCATAATAGCAATACAAATGAAGAAGCGATCAGTGAATTTAGAGACTGTCAACTGCAATAGCAATTAGCGATTTAGATTATGGGTTTTAACATAAAAAAAAAATATAACGCAGGTGATGATATTTATTATAATTTTACATAAAAGTTATTTTAATATTAGATTTGGATGGAAATCCTTTTGATTTTTTATCAAAATATTATTAAGTCTAAATTTAAAGATTTAAGAATCTATATATAATTTAAAAACGACATTTGACGTGTAAAGTATTGCCACACCAAGTTTAAAACTATAAAAAAAAATCAATTTAATGATGCCACCGTCAAAATTGATGAAATTTGATTTTTAGTCAATTTTTAGCTAATGGTGTCAAACACAAAGTATTTCTTTGTCATAAAAAAATTCAATGCCGCCATAAGTTAAAAAAAAGTCTAAATTATTGGGTATTTTTTCGTATTTTTCCTTGAACAAAAACAAAGAAGTGTGAGTCTTTTGAGGTGTATGTAAGTGGAAGAGGACATATTTTTTTGATGTAAACGCGTATTTATGAATGAAATTGAAGATATTTTATCATTATAAAAATATTTTATTCTAATTTTGATAAAATTTTATTATAAATTTAAAGTGTATTTAATTGTAGTTATACTTAATTTATTTAAATTTTTTATGTTGTTTCAAACTTAAAAAATAAAATTAATAAATTAATAAAGATAATAAAATTTAAAATATTAATATTATATCGAGAGTATTATAAATTTTATAAAAAATAATTATAACAAAACAATCAAACTGAAAAATAATCTTAAAACCTAGTGGCATAATAGATCAAACAATAAATGACTATTTTATATAATATTAAAAAATAAAATAATTTAATTAAATATGACAAGTTATAGAAGAGTAATAGTAAAAAAAAATCCCAAAATTTTTAATGAAAAATTATCAAAAGAATCTAATAGTATAATGAAAATAAATATAAATGATTAAATTATATAATATTAAAATAAAAGAAAATATTTAATTAAATATAATAACTTATAAGAGATTTATAATAATTAATATTTATTTTACTTCTCTCTCCTTTGCCTTTCTACCCCCTTTACTTTTAAATCAACCTCTCTTCTCCATACCTCACCACATCCAAACAAGCTCATTAACTCAAAACATCCACCAGCCAAACTTAGTAGCTATAGAGCCAGAAAGAAGAAGTCCATCAGAATTCTAGGCCATAATCCTACCAAAGTGATCCATGGGTTACCAACTTATCTTGTCATGGAAGCTGCGTCGGGCCCAAAGCAGGAAAAACATAGTCACGTGTACGGTTGCGACGCGCCATAACTCCACTATTAAAATATCTTCCACGCTCGCGCAAACGGAGAGGGCCAGAGTGGGGGCATTGGATGTATTTGATCATATTTTCTTTTCCTTAAACTCAATAAAAATATTATTTGGACGTTGATCTTTTATATTTTTATATTTTTTTAATTTATAAATTTTTAAACAAATAAAATATTATATCGATATTAATAATAATCATATCAAATTATATTTGATTTTAATTTTTTAAATATAAATTTTATTATTTATTTTTTATAATATTTTTATTTATTTTTCATATTCATTTAATCATTTCAATTTTTATTCAAATAATTAAATATAATTTTAATGATAATATGATTATATTAAAAATGTATTTAATTTTATTTTTTAAATATATAATTTTTATTATTTATTTTTTTTATAAAATTTTAATTACTTTTATATTTATCTGGTTAAATTTTATATTTATATAAAAAATGAAATTCAAAACTAGGATACTATTTACCTAGTTCCAAGTCATACCTAACATTTTTTAAATTAAATAGGTCAGTAAATCAATTAATTAATTAATTTTTTATTTAATTGATTTAATTAATTTGATCAATTTAATTTAATTAATTTAATAAAAAATAAATTTTAAAATATTTTTAAAAATTAAAAATCAGTAAAAATATAAATATATTTATAATAATTAATAATAAAAAATAATGTTGAAAATTAACCTTAATTAAATCAAATAGAATACCAATCTAATTTTTTAATTTTTTTTTTGTTTTACCCGTCAGTCTGTTTCAAATCATTGGTTGGGTCAATCATACAAACTCGTTCTTATCCGATCCTATCCACCCACTGAGGAAACGCCACCCCCACCCACAGACATAACAAAATTCCTATTTATTCGTATCTTTACTACTTAAACCCCACAACCTACCATTTCCGTTTTCCAAGCCGAAATCAAGATGAAAAACACAGGCAAGACTTACAAGAGCAGCGGTAACAGCAATGCCAAGTCCGATGTGAGGAAGGATCGAAAATCGGCTACTGGCATGAATGGATCGCCTAAGAAGGGAGGCCACGGCGGTAAGTTTACTTGGGCCGGCGATGGATATTCCGAGGCCGAGATCGGGCTTGGGAAGGAAGCTGTGGATGTGAAGGACCCCAACTTTGAAGATCCAGCGGAAGTGACCGAGATCGTCTGATTACGACGATCATGAACTGATCTAATCTTATGGTGTGTAAATATTTGCGAATGTAGTGGTAATCCTGGGGTTAACCGTAATAATAAGACTTGTATTGAAATCTGCGAAATGTTTTTGATTGTGCTGATCTTAATATTGAGATAATTAGCAGTTATTTCCATTTGAGCCGTTAGAATGAATATTAAGTAATCAATTGTGAGTGTGTACTATATTTCAATATAATTTCTGGGTTATTCAACAAAATAAAAATGTTTTTGGAAGCCAAAACTCATCAATCCGGAGCAAAAGCCTAAATTTCTTGAGCTACGGTTGTGAAAATAACCAATAATTTTTAGTGTATTCAATCAATCCGGTAGCAGCTGTTAGCTACTAATCATCACCTATTATGAAAACAGGGCTTTTTTTTTTTATTGGAGTAAGGGTCTTTGTACTCTTGGTAGCATAAATATCTTGACAGCAGCAGAAGATGACTCCTTGAACAGTCAATCTTTCCGTGGCAATTTTTGATGCATGGGAAAGTCTGAGTTGGGATAATAGGCCATCCTTTTGTATGCTTCACCAGATAATTCATTTAGTCCTAGTGCAAAACTTCACTGCCAAGTAGATCTTCAACCAGTCCTGTGCACAATTTTCAATCACAACTCTAATGTCTATATGAATTTTAAATTTTGTGATTCCACAATATTTAATATTAGAAGAACGTAAAGTCTGTTTTCCCCAAAATATCATTTAAAGATAGTTAGAAAAAATAGCTTAGAACTTTTATAGTAAGTTAAAGCGATCAAAGTGCTGATGTTATATTAGTAGGTGGAGCGGTTAGTTTCTCCAATGATGCAATCATTGCAAAAGTTTGATAATTCATTGAGAATTGAGGCCTTATTATTTGCACATGATCTGCTGTAATTGATGGCATGGAGTAGCAGCTATTGTTTTACTTTCAAGTTGTTACCTGAATAAATCTTGCATTTGTGTATACAACTTTAGCATTAACAATGAAATGAACAAGTCTTGCTAAATTTGGAGCTATGAAATGAGGAGCCAAGGAAAAAAAAAAGAGGAGCCAAGAGGACTTGATGGATCTAGCAGTAACTGGAGGCATATTGTAGGACGAAATGCATAACTCGATTCTTGAACTATTCACAAGCTTTGAGAGATAAACTATTAATGCTAAGACCATTTATCCCCCAAAATTAAACAAGATACAACTTCTGCAAATGCCTCAGTGTTGCAGCTTTCATGTCAACGCAGTCGGGTTTTGCATCGTGGAAGCAAAATAGTGTCGTACTGGTCTGCTTAAAGGTCAAGAATAGAGTTAAGTGGGACGGCGTCGTTTAGATAATTCTTCTTACTCTTCTCCAGCAGTTGACAGTTGAGAAATACGGGAATTTGCAGCTGGCTCCTAACTGATTCATAACTTATTTATTGGAATTTGTGGAGTTAATCAGTTGTTTTAGTGTTAATAGTTGTAATAGATTTCAGTTGAGCATCTTTTGTATATAAGGATTGTTTTTCATTCAATAATACATCGAGAAAGTTCATTTTGCTCATTTTGTTTCTTTATTCACAAAACGTCAATACTCAGTGAAGTAAATAGCCATTCTCCCGAATTGTTGTTATGGTAATTTAGCTGATTTCGCTCTGAAACCTTGCGCCTAGAATGAAAATCAAACCACTAAAATGAGGAGGCAATTTGAGGAAATGAGTATGAAAATCCAAGTGCAAACTTTCCAAAAGGTTTCCAAATTCAAGACACACAAAGGCAACATAAAAATATTGTTTCCACCATCAAGATATTTTATGTCAAGATAGATGCTTTTAATACCTAATTTTACAGCATTCTTAAGCCACAGTACCAACATTGAAATCTTCGTCAGAAGTATCCTAAGAGTTTGCGATCCTGCCTCGCCATAATCCTATCAAGAGAACTAATGAATCGACATCATTTCTCTGCATCTTTTTCCAATCTTCCTGAATTAATGGTCAAGGTTAGGGTAGACCAGACATATCTCTCTATAGAATCTTGAGGCCATGCTAATTCGAGCCATGCCTTCTATGCCAAGGTAAGACAGATCACTAAAATTGTCGACCCTGTGCCTATCCATTAACTCATTTGGTGGCTTCATACATGTTTATAATGCCTCAATCAAATCAAATCACCTAATATATATATATATATATATATATATATATATATATATATATAAAGAAATCTAAATATAATGACAGCCAAACTTGTAACTGTTCAAAACAGAATCTGTTCATCATATATGAGCATGTTTAGCATTATTATTGAAAAAAAATATGATTTTAAGATTAAAAAAATAAAAGAGATTCTCTTTCTTAATTAATTATAACTTTTTTAATGTAACTTTTATAAGTAAAAAAATATTTTTTAAAAATTTTATTAATAACAATTTTTTACTTATAAAGTTTACATTAAAAAAATCTATAATCACATATGGAGAATATTTCTTCTATTTTTTTAGTAATGCTATGCTCATCGGATGTCACCTGCAGCGTGTGGAGCTGTCTTTTATATTGGTCATTAAGTCTGAGAAAAAAGAATTAAAAAAAATAATGAGAAGAAGAAAATATCTTTTAAGCTTTGCTTTATTTTATGAAAAATAATTCGTTTCTAGAAAATATTTTCTTTCAACAAAATATTTTTGAGAAATATATTATTTGATATTTGAAATATATTATATTAATTATTCTTTGATTTGTAAAATTATAATAAATTTTAGACTATAAATATTTTATATTTATATTTATATTTATTATTATTTAATATAAGAAAAAATAAATTAAAATATAGATTTTTGTAGATCTATTGATCACCTGCAACCATTGCGATTAATAACGATTAACGATGAGTGTTAATATAATAATCAATAATAATAAATATATGTGTTTATATGATTTAATTTTTATTTAAATAAATCTATTAAAATTTTAAAAAATACTTTATATTTAAAAAAGAGAAAGTCATTTCTTTAAAAATAATGTAATTTTCTATTGATAAAAAAATATTTTTTTTGTTAACTAATCTTTATAAGCGAGTCAAATATTGAAGTACAAAAAAATTTACATGAAACAAATAGAGATTTATAGCAGTTTTTTCCTTATGAAAACGCAAAAAAAAAAAAAAAAACTCATCAAATTAATCAAATTGTGCAATCATATTTGCTGATTACATGGCTCCTAGGTCCAAGTTTAGCACCACCTGTTTTTGTTCTTTTTTTTATCTGAGTTGAAGGTTGAAGTTTATACGCACAATTGCAAGATTTATTCAGGTAACAAAATTAAAATTTTGTTGTCCCACCATCCCATTATTATTCTATTTTTTTTATGGTTTGTTTTAGATTTTTTTTTTCATGGTTAGAATGATAATTGTTGCAATGTTGTGGACAATTTTATTGTTGACCTCAAAATTGATAAAACAGTATCTGCAATTATATTTGAAGGGTGTTTTTTCATGATAATACAATTTTAAAAATTTAAAATCTTACATTTGAGTATTTTTGTTTTGATAAAAAAGTTGTTTGATAATATAATTCAATATTTAAAATTAAATTTTTAAGTATTTATCTTTTTAAACTTATTTGATAACTTTGTTTATTTATTACTGAAAAAGTTTAGTTCAGTTAGAATTTTCTTAAAATAATAAATCAAAATTTTTAACTTAAAATTATTAATTAACAGCTCATCCAACATACACTAAAATACTTTCTCCATCTTAAAATAATTGACAAAATTTATATTTTGAGCATCCAAAAATGATAGGCAATTTCATTTTTTAATAAATAGTTAATCAAGTAATTATCTAATATAAATTTATTAATTGACATATATTTTCACACCATCAATAAATTAATACTATATTTTTTACTTTGAATTTGTATTTTCCATGTATTAATTACTATTATATTTTTTACTTTGAATTTGTATTTTCAATGTATTCTTTAATAAATTTTTGTTAAGTTCCAATAATCAATTTTTTTCATTTGATTATAAGATTTTTGATGTACAATGTTTAAAAAAAAAAGGGTTGGATGTACAATGTTTAAAAAAAAAAGGGTTGGCATCCATAAGCAATATTAATAACTTTACTTTATTAATTTTGATAAAATAAAAAATAAATAGAGATATTTTAGAAAGAAAATGGTTAAAATACACAAAATAACTCTAATTAACTAACTTTTTTAATTCTCATGAAAATAAAATTTTGCTAATCATTTTGGGATGGAGGACTATTTTAATATGCCTATATACCTCAAAAACTAATTCTCTTTTAAAAACAAAATTCATTTATTATCAATTAAATAATTATAATTAATAAATATATTAATTAGATGCTACTTTTAATTTTCAATTCATATCAAATAACTATATAATTACAAACTTTGAGCATTTAAATCATTTAGTAATTAAAATTCAACTCTTAAATTTTCAGCACTTAATTTTCAATTTTACCAAACACCACTTAAAACTATATTATTTGAAGAGCAAATTAGTCCAAAGTTTAAAATTTATTGAACATTTCAAGAGCCTTACTAACTTAAAAGTGAGAGGTTCAAACATCTAAGAGTAATGTCTTAAGAATATTCATCAAATAAAAGATAAAAACACTTATTAATTTTGAAAGCATGAAGCTATTTACATAAAAGTCAAACGTTATGAAGAAAAATTGTGTAAAATAGAGAGTTTGAGAAGAGAGAGAGAGAGAGAGAGAGAGAGAAAGAGGGGAAAAAAAAAAAAAAAAGACGAACAACAACTTCATAAAGGAAACTCAATGGCCATTAGAGGAATTCAATAGTGGTAGCCATGAAATGCAAACGGTTCATAGAGTAAGAAAAAAAAAAGCTGCAGGAAGAAACCAACGAACCATTGAACAAGAGAATCGGCTAATTGAAAAAGCGCTGTAGAATAAATTTATCAATTTATTATATGAAGAAAATTTAAAATTTTCAACAAAGTCTCACCGAAAAGAAGTAAAATCATCCATAAATAAAAAAAAGATATAAAAATTCAGACTTATAAATAAACTATTAACATATAAGATAAAGGATGAAAAATATAAAAAAAAAAGTTGTTATCAGCTAAAAATGGCCGATAATTCTCTCGTGTGGAACCAAAAAAAGGAGCAGCAAGAGAAAAACAATGATTTTAAAATCCGATTGGAGTTCGAACTGATTGGCCGGCTGATTTTCGATTCGATTGGTTTAATCGGTCCAATTTAAAAAATTTTTTATTTTTTTGAAAAATGTAAATAATATTTTAAAAATTAAAAATATATAATATAATAAAAATAATGAAATTTAATATAATAAAGTAATAGAAACTATTTTTAAAATTTAAATTTTAACTGATGAACCAGCTTCAAAAACCATGAGAGCTAAAACGTCTCTTATGCTCCTGAAGAAACTTGCTCCAGCTGTCGTTCCCAAAACACCATCCCCAGTCACTCAGCTCAAAAGACTAATGCATTGGACTCGACACCGTCACCAAGCAAGCGACCTCTTTCCAACACCCCAGTTAAACCATCGGCCTCTACCTCTAAAACTCTGCAAAACTAGTAACTTTGAATGCAGTTACCAAGGTTGCTGGTCAACTTTACAACGACAAGATCCATCCACTGTCCCACATATCAAATACAACATTTTCAACCTTGTTTATATGGAGGCGATGATAGAAAATATGCCAAGAAGATGCTTCCACAGTGCTGGTGTGAATATTATGTCGATCCAAACTGTACATAAGTTGGGGCAAAAGGACGGAAGACCTCGAGCCAACCAATTTTTGGATTCAAGGAAAGGGTAGGCCAAGGCCATTAGTGTGGTGCGACATTGGTTAGCTCTTGAAGATCATCTTCTACTTGAATTTTTCAATCATTTGATGCCTAATTTTTTGGATGTCGAGTTTTTAAATTAAACTGAACCGAACCAGTGGTTAATTTATGATTTTATCAATTTGACCGGTTAATCCGGTCTAATTCTAAAAACATTAGAGAAAAGAAGGAAAAATTGGTTGAAACGAAAAATGGCTGAGGAAACCAAAATAAATAAATAAATCATTTAGTCTCTAAGTTGGTTGGTCCCATAAATCAACTATAAACTCTCACCATACTCTAGAGAAGTATAATTGTACATCCTCCACATTTGAAATCAGTTACAATTATTTCACAAAAAATTGATTGTTTATGAAAATATTTATAAATAATATATTTTTGGTGTTTAGAGTATATTACAAAAATATTATTTTTCTTTCAATTTATAAGATTATAATAAAATTAAATTTCAAATACTTTATATCTACATTATTTATTATTTAATACAAAAAATATATTAAATTTTTTTGATTCCCATCAATCGCCAACGATCATCACGCCCCAACCGATAGTGATAAGTATCATATTAAAAGCATGTTTGGCATTAATATTAGAAATATGATTTTGAGATTAAATTTTTTTTCCTCTCATATATGATTATAAATTTTTTGAATATAAGTTTTATAAGTAAAAAATTGTTATTAATACAAGTTTTAAAGATAATTTTTTAAAAAAAATCAAATTTTATACTTTTAAAACCCACATTTAAAGAATTTCAATAGCAATGTCAAACATGCGCTGAATACAAAAACAAACACCTAGAGCACTAACAAAAACAAAAGTAAATGATAACAACATATACTATCTTTATTCTTAATTATTGCATTTTCGATTGAAAGGTAATGATTATTCATGGGCCCATATCTAATATTATGAATGATAAATATATTAGGAGGAAGGAAGAATTTATTTTAAAGAAGATAAAGAAAAGAGAGGTAAAAAATTTCACCACATATTTATTGGGTATTAATAAAAAAGAGAACAGAAATATTTTTAGAGGAAAAATTATAATTATTAAAAGACTAAAACATCATATTTCTGTTAATGATTAAGAAATATATTTTAAATTAAAAATATAAAATTAGTTGAGCATTTGAAAAAATAAAACTTTATTTTTTTCTTTATAATATTATTTGAGGTAAAAATGTTAATTATTTATTTAATAAAGTATATAATATTTAGGCATGTCAATAAAAATTTATTAAAAATTTAACTTTATTTATGTATAAATACTTGTGTGTCATTATATTAATATGAAGATCAAAATAAAAAATCTAGTCGAGCTAGTTTAATTTAAAACATATTATTTTGTAAACGAGTTAATTTTTTTAAAAAATACACTATTTTACTCAAAATATAAAATTTAAAGATATTTTTTATTATTTTATTATATCATATTTTTAATTTTTTAAATATTATTTATATAATTATCTAAAAAATAAAAATATTTTATTAAATTAAACAAAGTCAAATTAAAAATCCACCAACCGGTTTCCATTCAGTTTTAAAAACTTTGGCTGAGTTATAGACACGACGCCATCAATTATGCAGAGTTACATAGCGCGGGTCCACCATGGCATCCATTACATAGTTTTTTTTAATATTATACTCGCATCTTTTTTTTTTTTTTTTTTTGTGGGGATATAAAAACCCACAAATTGGTAATTATATCCAAAAGAGAATGCAGCCCCTCTCTCCCTCTTCTTCCTTTCATCATTGTACACAAGTTTAAATTTGCAGCACTGACCTCTTGATGCACTTAGATCTAAAATTTCGTGATTTTCGTACTGTAAAAATTTGCTTAATTTATACAGTCAGCTTGCACGTACTTGAAATTCTAAAAGAGAAAATGGTTTATTTTTCAAGACTTCTGACTTTAATTGGTGAGATTAGATGAAAATGACGGAGAAAGCTTTGGCTCAAGTATGATGTACCATAGTAAGGGATTGTAAAAGAATGGATTCGTTTTGCAAATTAAATGTATTCACTTTTATAATGGAGAAGTTGGATTTGATTTGTTATGAAACTAGGTAAATCATAGGGTTGATAGTTTTTTTTTTCTATTGTATTTTTAATATCTTTGTAATTTAGTTTATAAATTTTCATTCAAATTTTTGGTAAAAATGATGAATAGATCATAATTTGCTATGTCTAAGAAAATATATTCCATCAATTTCTAAATATCCATCGATTCTTTAAAGAATTTTTATTCCAAAATATTTGGCACTTTAAAATACTAATGAAATTTTAATTTTTTTTCTAATTTTATCATTGCTATAATTATTGTCATATTAATGCGTTTAAGTTGATTATTTTTATAAAAGAAGATAATTTAGTCAATTTTTCTTAAAATTTAGCATAATTAATAGTTTCTTAATTCTTGTGCAATATCAAAAATCGACAAATATTTAAGAATGGAGAGAATAATTTAAAATTCACATATATATACTATATCAACATAATAAAATGATATTATTTTATCACTCATTTAATTAATGACATGTAACACAAAGTATTAAAGTGATTCAACATAAACCACGAAAGTTCAAATTAAAAAAAAGTTACACTAATTTTTTGTTATTTTGTTAATAATTCTTAAAATTTGTAAAAAAATATGATAATAAAATGACAAATATTAATATCAATATACTATCAAAATGATAAAAATAGAAAATATGAAACAATGTATCACACAAAAAAAAACTAACATTAAAAAAATAAAAGGGCAAATTTAATTTATTGTTGGTATAATGAGAACAAAATAGCCATAATATTGTCTTCTAAAGATAGAAATATTTTATATCCAAATTAAAGTGTAAAAAATGTGACATCTTAAAAATGGAAATTCAAAAGAAAGCAATCATTTTTTTTTTAAAAAAAATTATTCCTCCATAAAAAATTAAATGTCCGTCTAATAATTTCGCCTCCGTTTCCATCTCACTTGCTTCAAATAAACTTAATCCGTACATGGTGTAAAAGTACTAATAATTGAGAGGTAGTGTTGATAACCATCGATTGTTTTTTGAGAATAACTATCACTTGTTTCCCCACTCAGAAAAAGCCCAAGGTTTAAAACATCAATATATTATCATTTGTTTTTTTTTATATTTATTCTAATCTCAAGCTGTAAATTTCATAATACCTTATATGCTACAATATGGATAAAATTTATATATTTATACTTTATCTTTATACAATTAAATTTCAATCGTCTACGTATTATTGAGGGTAGGAGAATGTTTCATTTTGAAAAGAAATGACAAAATATATTGAGATAAAGTGAAAATTTTTTTAAAAATATTCCAGCTCTTAATAGATTTAGAATAAATCTCTTCATATCTCTTATATTTAATTTTTAGTTAAAAATAGAAATTATTTTTACAATTGTCATTTTTTGAAAAAATATATAAATTTATTGTAACTCACAACAATAAATAACAAAATTAATATCTTGAATTTATATATATAAATTTTTACAAATTAATAGCATCCACTAATTAATAAAAAATTTAATAACAGGTCATATTAAGTTAAAGAGGTTTTAATGTATATTAAAAATTATATTTAATAGGTGTTATCACATAAGTAAAAAATTATAATGCCCTTAATTAATTATTTATAAATTATTTTGTACTTAAAAAAATAATTATTATGAAAGAAAAAAAGATAAAGTTAGAAAAAATTAATTAATATTTATGTATAATGGTAAAATGGATAATTGTATTTAATAAGTGTATGTTCATACCTCTTACATTTAATTTTTAGTTAAAAATATAAATTATCTTTACAACTATTTTTTATTGAATATGTATATAAATTTATTGTAACTCATAATAATAAATAATAAAACTAATAACTTGAATTTATATATAGATTTCTACAAATTAATAACCACCACTAATGAATAAAAATTTTGGCAACAAATCATATTAATTTATAAAAGTTTTATTGTATATTAAAAATTGTATTTAATAGTTGTTATCATATAAATAAAAAACTATGTCACCCTTAATTAATTATTTTTATAAATTATTATGCACTCTAAAAAAATAATTATTATGAAAGAAATAAAAGGTAGAATTAGAAAAAATTAATTAATATTTATAGACAATTGTAAAATGTCAAGTATTATGAAACAAAAATCTATTCCTAAAACGACATATAATTTACAACAAAAGAAGTATATAATTAATTTTAATTTCAATATAAGTGATCATCATTTATTAATTAATTATTTCTTAGACAAAAGTTTAATATTTATCAAATTAAATATTTAACACATAAATAATTAAAAATTTTATATAAATCACATAACTAAAAACAACTTAAAATAGAAATAATAATAATTATAAAATTATAAAATAAATAACTATAAAATATAAAAGCCAAAAAATAATTCATATATTATTTATTTTAAAAATAAATATTATTTACTTAATTATATATTTTCTATAAATATTTTTTAAAATTTTATTTAATTAATAATTGTGCAAAATGCGAATTATTAAGGTTAGTTTAATTATATATATCGAGGGCTATGTAGTCTAATGTAATAACATTATAAACAACTAAAAAGTATCTCTCTTGGATTAGCAAGGAGGTTTTGTCTTTTATTTAATATTTTAATAAATTCAAATAAATTTATTTATATTAAACTTCATCTTTCATAAATTTTTGATAAATTTATATTTAAAATCATAAAAGTTAATCACACTTATTTACTATTTAATTAATATTTATTAGTGCAAATTTTATTATTTTATTTTATAATTTCTACTCTACATATTCTTTAACGGATTAATTGAATTTTAAGAGCTTATTCATATTTATGTGATATTCACAGTATAATTTATTATATTATTATAAGCTTTAAAATATTTAAATTAAAGGAAAATAAAAGAGAGAAAATGCTGTGAACCTATTGAGTATTAAATTGTTGGGTGACAGAACAGACATGCCAAATATTAGCGGAATCGAGACAGTTTTATTAGCTCTTTCACAAAAATGTCTGAAGTCCGGTCCGATCATTGTCTCGGTCTGACACTAACAATAGACTGGCCATTTACTACAAAGCCAACCTCGCCTCTCTCTCTCTGTCTCTCTTTCTCTCTCTCACTCTCCATATTATGGTATTCTACTAGATTCCTAGAAGGACATATAACGTTGTAGTTGCAGATAAAAAGAGTAAAGTTGACAACTTTGTGCATTTTAGTTAAGCGGGTCACTGCTTGAAGAGCAATGGCGAGAGGGTTTACGCTATTCTTTGCTATGTCACTCTTGCTTACGCTTCTGGGTATGTTTTGTTCTTCCCCATCTTTCCATACCATTCTTTTTTTTTTTTAAGGTCTATTTGTTACTCTTTGTGCATTGGGTATGTGGTGTTCTTTTTCCTTTATTCTAGTTCACATTTTGTCTCTTTGCATAAATGTTGATTCTTTCTTTTTCTACTTGTGATTTTGAAGATTGAAGTCTTAGGAGTAATTTCTCCTCCAAAGTTGCCTGAAACCATCGCTTATAGTTCTCGTTTTCCTTCCTTCTCTCTTTGCTAACCTGTTTGGATTATATTTCTCTGCGGATATGTTAAGCTAGTTCTTGAACTTTAGATAGAAATGCTTGTTTTTATTCTAGAGTTAGCCATTTGTTAAAAATAATTAGTTGGCTTGCCTTACTATAGTTGCCGTGCGGTAAATCTAATCTTTATAAAGGTGGAAACTTGTACATGTTTCTTCTCTGTCTAGGGTAGAGAAGTGTCGCACTTTTTCTTTTCTAAAACTGTATGTACTAAGATTTCAATAAGTAGTAGTTGAATATGCTCTAAATATTTAAATCTGTGGTTCCCTTATTATTATTATTTTTTTTGTGATATTATATTGAAATTTGATTGTATATACTTGGATTGTATGATTAGAATAGAACAAAATATGATTGAACTCCGCTGTCCGGGATTCTGATGTCTATTGCAAAAGATATGATATGATTAGTAACCATGGCCTTAACTCAAGCCAAAACTTTACCAAATCAAAGCTTTGAATCGATAGATTATAATTGAGGGCCTTCTATGAAGTTGATATCCAAAAAATGAATTTTTTGTAGCTTTGGATTTTACTATGTTTGCTTCATACTTTACTAGGAATTTTTTAGTTGAAATGGAAACTAATATAAATAGCAAAGAAATTCGTACTTTGTGAGGAAATTTTTAGTTGGGTTTTGATTCAGTTTGGTGATTGAGAAGAGCTATATAGTGATGATTTTGAAAACATCGTTCGCTCTTGAATGATGAGCTTGCCTATAGCTATAATAGGCTAATTTTATCCCCTTCCCCTCTTATTTTAATTTTCTCAGGTTTTAGTTAATACGAACCACATTATCTTGGTGGTGTGAACAAATTATTTATGGGAGCTCTGCTCATACGTTCAAATTATGAAGCCATTTCTAATGGCTGTATGGATCAATGAAGCAATAATCAAGTCACAATATTACTATTGGTTAGCATTTCAGTTGTCAATGCAGTGCAATGATTATTACGATTTGCTCCTTGTTAGTTTAAGTTTAAGAGGATGCCTGGATAACTAATTTTAGTAGCTGTAGCCATATCGAGGGAATTGACCCCTACGGTTATTATAGTGTGGTTAATAATCATAGTTTAGCCAGACTCTTTGTTTTGTGCTTCATGGAAACTCATTTTAATGTCTCACTGCCTCTGCAGTCTAAGAAAGGTTCAGAGCTCATTTGTATTTACTGTTGATGCAGTCTTTTGCAAAGGAAGCATGATAGGAGTTTGCTATGGAAGAAATGCTGATGACCTTCCAACACCTAATAAAGTTGCACAGCTTGTTCAACAACAGAACATTAAATATTTGAGGATTTATGATTCAAATATCCAGGTTCTCAAGGCCTTTGCAAACACTGGAGTTGAACTTATGGTTGGAATTCCAAATGCAGACTTATTGGCGATATCCCAATTTCAA